>CAJHQQ010004716.1:0-24521 GCA_905132885.1 Moricandia moricandioides | reverse complement strand
AAAGCTGAATGATTCTATTAAGAGATGAGAATACAATTTATATAGGAGATTACAATAGGGTTAACTGTTAAGTAATTACAATCATATCTTTCTATTCTACATATAGCTTACACCCTCCCTCAAGATGGATGCAAATGTTTGACTCCAATTTTGTCATTCAACTCCTTGAAGCGCGGACGAGGCAGGGGCTTGGTTAGTGTGTTTGTGAGCTGATCTTTGGTCGAGATATGTGACACACGTAGAGATCCTGAGCTGATGCTGCAACGAACAAAATGATAGTCCAAAGCGACATGTTTCATCCGTGAGTGAAAAATGGGGTTTGCGCAGAGATACGTCGCACCAACGTTGTCACAGTAAACAACTGGTGCTGCAGGGAGCGTGATGCCCATTTCGGTCAGTAGAGAACACAACCACCGAAGTTCTGATGCAGTATTCGCAACTGCCCGATATTCTGCTTCCGTTGAGGATCGTGCAACACTTTTCTGTTTTTGTGATGACCAAGAAATCGGGCTCCCTCCTAGGTAAATGATGTAGCCATTTGTGGAGATGAAATCGTCCTCATCGCCTGCCCAATCTGCATCAGAGAAGGCATGTATAGATGAAGATGTGTCTGCTCTAAGGAAGATCCCATGTGATGGCGTCCCTGCTAAGTACCGGAGGATTCTTTTCACAGTCTGCCAGTGCTGATCTGTAGGACTGTGCATGTACTGGGAAAGACGATTTACTGCAAAGGAAATACCAGGCCGGGTGAACGATAAATACTGAAGAGAGCCGAGAACTTGCCGATACTCTTTTGCATCGGGAAGAGGTGTTCCAGAGCGAGACGTTAGTCTTGGCGTCGATTGCATTGGAGTAGAAACTGGTTTTGCATCAGCCATGTTTTGCCTGCGAAGAAGATCTGTGATATATTTTCTTTGCATGAGATGAAGGCCATTCTTTGTTCTGATTGCTTCAATACCCAAGAAATAGCTTAGAGAGCCAAGATCTTTCAACGAGAATTGATTTGCCAAAGGGGTATTGAAAGCTTGAACAAGTTTTGGATCACCAGCGATGATGATGTCATCGACGTAGACCAGGACATAGATGAACTGTTGGCTGCAACGATAGATGAACAAGGACGTGTCAGCTAGAGAGTTGGTAAAGCCCGAGCTGATGAGGAACCTGCGAAGTTCGTTGTACCAAGCGCGCAGTGCTTGCTTAAGACCATAGAGAGCTTTGTTTAATCTGCAAACAGGATTAGGACGATCTTTATCAATAAATCCCGGAGGTTGAGACACATAAACCTCTTCAGACAACGTGCCTTGAAGAAAGGCATTGTTGATGTCAAGCTGATGGATACTCCAGTTTCGCTTAACAGCGATGTCAAGCACCAAACGAATCGTTGTCGACTTTATCACTGGACTGAAGATTTCTGAGTAATCCAAGCCATATTGTTGATTGAATCCTCTTGCTACCAAGTGAGCTTTGTACCTTTCAATTGAACCATCATGACGATATTTGATTGTGAAAATCCATTTACAAGTGATCACATTTTGAGCAAGCGTTGCTGGTGTCAAGTCCCACGTACGATGTTTCAACTAAGCATTTATCTCCTTCATCATGGCGTTGCGCCAATTGGGATCCTTAAGAGCCTCGGCCACAGTCGTAGGTATTTTTGGCTGGTGGTGTGTTTTGGTGACCATAAGGTTTAGTTTCTGTTTGGGTTTTGTGATCCGGTTCTTTGCTCTTGTGCGCATTGGGTGGATATTTTGTGGTTCATTGGATGCTGGGTTTATTGGTTCAGTGGGTTCTGAGTTTATAGGCTGGGTGTGGGAAGATTGAGGTTGGCTATCACTGTTTGGATTTCTCGGTTCTGTAGGAGAGGAGGAGGAAGGCTGGGCTTCAGTGGTAGAATTTGTTTGAGGATTTGTTTGAGGAGACGGTGGGAGGGATCGTTGATGGTGACTCTCGAGTTGATTCTCTCCTCCGTGCTCAGGCGACTGTGGTAGCTCAGAGGATAAAGTAGGTGTTGGCAGTGTCGGTTGGTGAAGGGTCTCAGGACACGAGTTGGCGGCAGGATGAGCTATTGGAGTGGAGTGAGTGATCACTGGTACCCGGCTGGTGGCAGTCTCTTGTTCTGAAACTGTTCTCTCGCTTTTATGTAAATCTGGCCTGGAGATTTTTGTTGCATACGGGAAGCTCGTCTCAACAAAGTGAACATGACGCGATGTATAAATCCGCCCTGTCTTCATCTCTAGACACAAATATGCACTTTGTGTGAGTGAGTATCCGATAAAGACGCATGGAGCAAATCGATCTTCCAGCTTATTAGATGTGTATGGACGTAGCCAAGGATAACACAAGCATTCAGAGACACAAAGCTTGTAATAGTTGGGTTCTTGCTGAAACAACTTGGCGTAGGGAGAGAGACCGTGTAGTACTTCTGTCGGGAGCCTATTGATGAGATAGACAGCAACACCAAAGGCGTAAGTCCAGTAAGCTTTTGGGACAGAAGCATGACTGAGTAACGCAAGGCTTGTCTCCACGAGATGTTTGTGTTTCCTTTCCGCAAGACCATTATGTTTAGGCGTATGTGGTGGGGAAGTCAGATGTGATATGCCCTTTGTCGTCAAGAAGTCTCAAAGTCCAATGAACTCACCGCCATTGTCTGAATATAGATTGCGGATGCGAGCATGGAAGCGATTTTCGACCAGAGATGTAAAAGCCACAAAGACCTCCTTAACTTGTGATTTCTTCTTGAGTGGATACATCCATGTGTATCTCGTAAAGTGATCGATAATCACCAAATAGTATTTGTAATCATCGATGGAGGCAATAGGTGACATCCAGACGTCGCTATAAAGATATTCAAGTGGCTGGTGAGAGACAATGGTGTTTGTATTGAAAGGCAACTTCTGACTTTTATTGATGAAACAGTCCGAACAGTGAAACTGCTTTGGACCAGAGTTTGAAACAGGTAATGAATTGCGAGAAACAACAGATTTCAGAACACTAAATGACGGATGCCCGAGGCGAGAATGCCACGATGAGAGGTCGGTTTTAGATGATGGTGTAGCCGAGAACGCAATGATCTTGGTGCTTGGTACCGGCCACTCATATAGCTCATTTCTAGTTCTGCCTTGGAGTAATTGGACCCCCCTGTTGAGATCCTTCACCTGAAAGTGTGCAGGAAAAAATTCCACAGAGACTTTATTAGAGTTGCACAACCGATAAACCAAAATAAGATTCTTCGTAACATCAGGAACATATAAAACATCATTGAGGTTAATTGTTCGAGATGACGTAGGGAGAAAGGCAGAACCAGTATGAGTGATTGGCAAGTTAGACCCATCAGCGATTTGAACCTCTTCCCCACCATTGTACTGCTGGTGGAGAGATAGATTCGCAAGGTCCGTGGTCAGATGGTGAGTCGCTCCACTGTCTAATATCCAATTCGCAGCAGAATATGTATTGACATTAGCAAGATTGGTGCGGGGTTGCCATGGTGGTGGCTGAGATGTCTGATGCGAGCCTCCTGAGTTGAGTTATGTGCAGCGGCGCGCACTGTGACCATGTACACCACACAATTGACACATGCCTTGATAGCCACGACCGGTGCTCTGGTGTTGATTGTTTCTCGGATTGAAATGTTGTTGTTGCTGCCATGTCTGATTGTTGTTGGTGTTGTTGCATTGATAGTTCCGGTTTTGATTCTGGGAGCTATTGTTGTTGTTGTTTGGAGGACGCTGGTAGGAGACTGCATTCGCGGTGATGGGCAGAGTAGCAGAGACAGTGGCTTGAGCTTGAAGCTTAAGTTCATGGTTTATCAGCTTCTCATGGATTTCTGTAATGGATGGAGGTGTGTCACGAGACTCTATTTGATCCACGATTGTTTTGTAGCATCGGGAAGACCACCAACGATGTAATCAATTTGATCTTCATGATCAACTGGTTTTCCAAGTAAGGCAATGCGGTCAAACCGAGTTGTGAACCCCTGGACATATTCATCAATCGTTTTGGTTCCTTTAGTCCAGTTATCCATCTGTTGCCTCAGTTGCTTGACATGGCCCCGACTTGGTTTGGCGTAGGTGGCCGCAAGGGTGCTCTAGATCTGAGCCGAAGTCGTTGTTTGCGAGAGGATAAGTTGAACAGAGATCGATATAGCACCGAGAAGCGCACTATATATGAGTTTGTCCTGTCGTTTCCAGATCGTGTAGTCTGGATTAGGAGATGTAACACCATTAGCCGTGATGGTGTCAGGAGGAGCAGCAGAGGTACCATCGAGATACCCGGCGAGATCATAACCATCAAAGAGAGCGTGGACTTGACGATGCCACATCAAAAAATTTGATGCAGTGAGCTTCGTTACATTTGTCATGTTGACATTGAGTAAAGAAGTAGAGTCTAAGACAGCAATGGTGGTTGAGGAAGACGTAGACATTGCCGTAGATGAAAAAATAAGGGTTTGACGGCTGTTTTTTTTTTTTTTTTTAGGTCCTAGGTATCTAAGCTCTTGATACCATATTATAGAAAGCTGAATGATTCTATTATGAGATGAGAATACAGCTTATATAGGAGATTACAATAGGGTTAATTGTTAAGTAATTACAATCATATCCTTCTATTCTACATATAGCTTACAATAATATCTTTCCACAGTAATCTGATATATGACCTTGTCAATTATGTCGATTCACAGTGCAATATCAAGGATTTATGGAAACAAATAATTATAAAACAACTTTTTATTGTTTTAAAAACTACTTAAAACTAAAGCTTTTAATGTTTCTATTAAATTTCTTAGGATCTATTTTTTTAGATCTTATGTAACACCTATCCATTAGATTTATATTTATAATAAGGGATAATTCTCTTTAATATGTGAGATATAAAAAACACACACCGAATCTGATAAAAAATTTATTTTTTTTCTATTCTAGATTTCACTATTGTGTTTATTTTTAGCATATTAAACATTTTATGATATACTATTAAGTTTGCACAAGTTTGGAATTATCCAACACAATATATCTAGCTTTTATCGTTTTTTAAAAATCCAGATTTAAATTCTTCAAGATTCATCTCTGTTGATTGATTGCTACAATTGGTTTTCAAGTGTTGGAGCTTCAACAACTTTTATTACGTTATTACAAAGATTAACGGCACGATTGGAATCAAATAAATAAAAGTTATTTGTGTATGTAAAGAATATGAAAGGAAATTTATATCGAATATATTTGTCGACGTTTTTTTATGACGTTTATGTTTTTTGAATTTTTTTAACCTTCATTGTAATTTTTGTCTCTAACAATAAATATCTAAAGTAATTCAAAAACTTGACTTTCAACCACCCTATACTTTTTATGATTTGTTATAACTTTTTCCAATTAAATAATAATTTGTTCTTCTTAAAGTTATTCCAGTACGTGTTGAACAAAAGAAATGGTTCAAGTACGTTATTAATTATTACTTTGGAAGCTTTGACGTGTGTGAATCCCACATTATACGTCTACTTTTTTTTGTTTTACGTTTCTTTTGGATTAACTTTTGAATGGTTTTCAATTCAGTTTTGCTTTATAAGGTTTCTCTTTTCTATTAATATATAGGGAATAAATTCCATCAAAAAGCTTAATATTTTTTTAAAAGGCTTAATATAGGTATATGGTATTAGTCTTTGTCATCTACCTCTTCAGGAATTTTCTGGCTTTCTTTTAAAGAAAACAAGCCATGACCATCCCGTGTTAGGTTTACTTTTTCAATTACACATAAAAGTTGATAAGAAGTAACTGTAGTAAACTGTGACAAAATAAAAGAAAATGTCATATCAGTACCCATAGTATGACTTTTTTCTTGTAACTGACCCATCGTATGACTTGATCGATAAGTACTCATATATGTATAAAACAGATGGATATATACACATAAGAAATTATAAAATTTTATACGAATATCACGGTTGAATTTTGTTGACAAGTTCGTGACATATCTTTGAACATATGACTTGTGTAGATATGACATGATTTGACTAGTGTCCTTTTCTATCATATTAGAGGTCATAAGATCATCAGTGACGTAAGGATGGTTAACGTTACGATGTCTTCAACAAATATTTATTGGTCACGTCATAGTTGAATGGGGATGAAAAAAAACAATAAACTTTCCGACATTATTTAAATGTTCGTTCTCTAACCTGTTTTAACGAACGTAAACCATTACAAAGATAGTTGAAAAGTAAAAGTCAAATGATTAACGGTAAATGGAGAAAACATGAGTAAATTAATGTGTAATAGCTAGCTAACGTCAAGAAATTGACCATGCCCCATGACGAATAATAAGACTTGCAAAGAAGCCAATCACCGCCTGTTTGTGATTTGACCCAAATTGGAACATTAGCACCGTCACGCAAATCTCAGCACCACGTCCAAGATCTGCGTGGACTTCTCTTCACATTTGTTTTTTAGTTGCATGTACCAAATGTACTTTGTACTCGTTTAGATAGGTGTCTCTTTTGTCGATGTGACAAACACGTACATTGCATATAAAGCCCATTAAATCTCATTCGAGTACCCAACAGGCCTATCGACAAAAGTACAGTTAAAACTTAAACTAGACTAGCGAATGTGATTGTCACTTAGATCTTCCATAGAGAGAAGACAATAATGATGATATGTCTAAAGCTATCTCAGTCGAGAAGAAGCCAACGATGGCAGACGGCGAGATGGAGTTAAAACCACCGTGTAAACTATTTAGGTTGAACATCTTCAGAACATGGCACATAGACTATTCTTCATTTCGTAAGTTTGATAGTAAATATGTTGGACTATATAATTGTTGGGTTGAGCCGGCCTATGCATTAGTGCAAGACGTAGGCGGTTCTCAAAAAATTAGATACCAAACTATTTCAACAGGTTTTCTCCCATAAAAATAAAAGTCAAGTTCAAATGAGCCGATGACACTGGTATGAGATATTAAATTGATAGGAACATTTACTACACTTGATCTTAGCCAAAAAGTCGAGAAAGGTGTAATATGTTCGGTCCATCGAGCTTTTATTTGATACCCAAGCCTCGTGAGCGAGTGATTCGTAGTTTACCAATGTGAGATAATGCTCAAACCATTCCATGTTGCTTTAGCCGACAAACCAGAGATAATTAATTAATTTTACGTTCTCAATCAAATGGACATTATTATTTTATATTGAACTATAATATACAATAACAAGTAAGAGTCGTTTCTCCCAGTTCTGCATTTCATTTCTTTTACAAAAAAAAAAACTTATGTTTCATTCTTGGTGTGACTCACACCGTGTGAGCAATCACGAATGGTGAAATCACTGACTTCTTCATGAATTTGGTTGTAATTTTCATGTTTTGTGTGCGCTAATTAAAACGATTATGAATCCATCCCTAATTAAGCTCAGACATGAATAATCTTGAATTGTCTGAATTTTCTGTGGTGGGGTTAATGACACCGGAGAGAATAAGTACAGTTGCTTACCAAATCCTTCTGGTCAAAATGACTATAAAATTGGACCAGTCTTCGGCACTATTCTAAAAACTTTATAATAATATTGGAAACGCCACTTTGATTTACATAAATTTTAATCTATATGAGATTTTGTTGGAAAGAAGATCCCACATTGAAAAGATGTAAGGAACTTTAATATGTAAGAGATTTGGGTCAATTCATTTATCGTCAATTGGTTTTAAGTTGGAAGCCTATGAAACTTATCATGGTATCAGAGTAGACCCACACCCTGACCCATTAATCCGGTCTGGACAGTGGTCTGATCATCCCATGAAGGCCCAAAGAAGGCTCAATTCCTTCGAGATTGCTAGAGAATAAAAAACATTGTCTCGGAGGAGGTACGATGGATTATGCGAGATTAATGGTTATACCCACCATTATCTCGAGGGAGGGTGTTGGAGAGAAGATCCCACATTGGAAAAATGTAAGGGACTTGAGTAATATATAAGAGATTTGGGTCAATCCACTTATCGCCAATTGGTTTTAAGTTGGAAGCCCATGAAACTTATCACCTAAGAAACTTATCATGGTATCAGAGCCACCCGATGTTGGGCCACTCCGTGGATGTTGTTCCCACAATTGCCCACGCATGTACGTGAGGGGAGTGTTAATGAATGAAACTAAGTCTCACATCGGTAGTTGGAGAAATAATTAAGTAATATATAAAAGGGTTATGGCCAATCCATTTATCGTCAATTGGTTTTAAGTTGGAAGCCCATGATAAGTCTGAATTTAACATGGTATCAGAGCCACCCGATGTTGGGCCACTCCGTGGATGTTGTTCCCACAATTGCCCACGCATGTGCGTGAGGGGGAGTGTTAATGAGAGTGTTAATGAATGAAACTAAGTCTCACATCGGTAGTTGGAGAAATAATTAAGTAATATATAAAGGGTTAGGGCCAATCCACTTATCGCCAATTGATTTTAAGTTATCATGATTTATAAAACAAACAGAAAAAATAGAGAACACTTTATCATCCAAATTGAATCATAAACTCAACACACTCATGGACGAAATGAGCATAAAAATTATAAAACAAACAGAAAAAATAGAGAACACTTTATCATCCAAATTGAATCATAAACTCAACACACTCATGGACGAAATGAGCATAAAAACCGACAGAGATTAAGATCTAAACACTTAGATCATTTTATTTTACCATGACAAACTGTTATATTTATAGCTAAGTCATAGTGAATCAATTGATCCAAATAGCATACTAAAGTTGTTGTTCCAATAAATTATGACGGCTAAGATAGCAGCATATCCAAGTTGTATTAGACAAGTTAGAAAAACCAAACCACTAGAGTAAGATTAATTCTAGAACCCTGGGTTTTTTTTCTGATTAAAATAAAAATTAAAAACAAATCAATTGCGGATCGCCACGTGTTAGTGGAACCCACGAATAATGCAAGAAACAAGAAAAAATATATTCTTAATTATGAGTTTTTGGAATTTTTTTTTGTGTTAGTGGACATCATCCCCTTAAAAACCCCTCTAAGAACCCCCTATAATCATGTTTAAAAGTATCAATGTTGACAGTTATATATATATATTGACTTGCAGAAAAACATACAGAAAGGATCTTAAAACCTCCTTTTCCACAACAAATCTTGGAATGTACGAACTACATTAAAGCTCACTGGAGTATCAAAAAGGCCTGAGAACCATTGTCAGATCGTATGTACGTACTTCACTAGTACAAAGTGTCACAACATGTCCGTCAGTAAATTTTGTACAGACAAGAATAATTTTTCTTACAACATGTTCAACAAGTATAAGTAAAATGTCAGTTGACGTTTTTCTGCAAACATTTTAGTCGTCCTTGTCATCGTCTTCGTCGTAGCTGAACGGTAATGGAACTGACTTGAAAGCTCGGTACTTCCCCACATTATTCAAATGTTCATTCTCTAGCCTGTTTTAAATGAACCCAAAAGAAAAATATTTTTTCAAAAACCATGGTAGAAAGTTGATAGAAAAAGTTAAATGTGGTTGTTCAAAAAAAAAAAGAAATGTGAAGTAGCGACCTAAAGAAATTCCATATCCCACGGCGAATAATCTCAAGACATGCCACAACCACAAGCACCGTTTGAGTGTGAAGAAACTTAATTTCAAAATCCAGTACCGTTTGCAACCATGCAAATCTCAACACAACGTTCAAGATCTGTTTCAAGAATCAGTATATATCACATAATGGAACAAACTTTTTTTAGATGATTAAATTGTTTTTTAATAGCTCACGTACCATTGCAATGAAGTATACTCTCTTGTGTGGGACGAGAAGCTTATCTCGAAGCCATCTGTTTTTGGATGTTCTATTGAGAAGTCCCCAGTCATAGACAAAGTCCCAGTATGTACAGAAAACAGCAGCAAGAACTGAGGCAGAACCAGCTAATACTTTGAGAATGAACTTATGATTCTTGTTCTTGTCAAAACCATAAGCTGTTCTTAAACAAACCGCTAATATTGTTAACAAGTATTTGACTCCGTTGTATCCTTGCTCTAGGCTTCTTTCCTCAAACATTCGTCGCATGCACTGAATCAAATAGAACAACACATAAAACTATCGAACGCTGGAATAATGTTATTATATCTTTTTTTTATTGAAACTTTATGTACCTGAAGGAGGCGAGATAGATACGGTATTACAGCAATAACGTAAATGAAAATGTTGTAGACTTCTGAACGTTCACAAGTGTTTTGTCTTTGTTTGAAGTCTCCCCAACCATAGTGACATATGTAGAACTCGATGCTTCGAAGAGCTTGTACTTGGCTAGTTAATTGATCTCCTAAGAAGAAATCGGGCAACGTTACCTATACTTACAAGGCATTAGTAACAATATGATATTATTATTAACACCGGTAGGGCATTAGAGTTTATGTTTCACCTTGTAAAGAGGAGCAGCAAGGAAATGAAACAAACACGTAAGGAAGAAGAAGCGACTTGAACGATAGAGAATGTTGAAGGGCAAGATTAAAGCTACAAACATAGCCTAAGACAAACATCATATATATAGTTAGTATCATCATAAAAAAGAAGGTGAATTTTTTTCGGATTTTCGGACTTACACCAAGAAGGAAAAGAGGAAGAAGTTCGGTTAGAGCTTGGTAACTTTTGGTTCTAGGGTCTGCTTGCATGTCAAGATTACCAAGAACACAAAGCAACGCAAAAGCTCCAATGCTAAATCCCACAAACAGAACTTGTCTATAATCAAGTTCAGTTCCTTGCTTGAACCCAAATATGAATGAATAGTTTACTCGATAACGCTTCCAGTAGTATATATTAATAGCATACATAATCATGTGAAGCACAATAAACCCAAACAAGCTGCAAGAAACAACAACAAAAGCCTTATTAAGAAACAATTTGTAACTTATAAAACAATTTTGTTGAAGAGGCAAAGTAAGTTTTTAACCTATAAAGAGGGAACACACTATTCATGTAATCTTTGTAGCCTTCCATTTGAAAGATATTCCTGGTACGTATGATGGCTACAAGAGCCACTATAAGAGAAAACATGCATCCCGCTGAGAAACCTGAAACCAAAAAAATCCTCACAAATTGACAATTGAAATAAAAATATAGAAGCAGGGCATGGTAATGATTAGGGGTGTCAAAATGAGCTAGCTTGCTCAGCTCAGGTCACGGTGAGCTCTGCTCTTTCATGAGCTAGCTCAGCTCAGCTCATTTATAATATGAGCTTTAATATGTAAACTCGAACTCAAATCATCTAGATCATGAGTTAAATGAGCTAACTCATGATCTAATATTAAAAAAATATAAAAAAGATTTAAATAACTTATATAATATTATTCAAAATTTAAATATTAAAAAATTCAAAACATTAATATTAAATATTAAATAAAACCAACAGTGAAAAAATGAATTAAGCTAAACCAATGATCCAAAATTCATATTCCTCGTGAGAGTCTTGAGATAATTCATCTTCAAAGTCTTCATTTGTCTAAATCATAAAAATTAAATAAAACATTTATAAATTTAGGATCAACAAAGTTTGTGAGAAATATGATAGGGTAACGAGGGTTTATATAGAAGAGTTAGATAATTTCTATGTTTTTAAAAAGAATTTCTATTTTCTTTCTTCTAAAAAGTTATAGATAATTTTTTTTAAAAAATTCTATATTATTTATGTATTTTTTACATTTTAATTTTTAAAAGATAAATATGATTAAAATATAAATTATCTTTTAAGAATATTTGGTTTTACATTTTAATTATAAAAGATAAATACTATTAATATAGAAATTATCTTTTTCACATAAGAAAAATAGAAATTATCCAAATAATATATATATATATATATATATATATATATATAATTGTAAGTATAAAAATGATTAAACTCATGAGCTGGCTCGTGTTCATTAAAGTTCGTTCATATAACTCGTGATCTAATTTTAGCTCGATCAATAAACTCATTTATTAAATGAGCTTAAAAAATAGAGATCGTACTCGTGAAAAATTGAGCTGAGCTGAACCAGCTCATGAGTTCTGGCTCATTTTGACACCCCTAGTAATGATGGTATTGTTGTATATATGATTATACCAGTGAAGAATGTGAGTCGATGTCTCTCTCTTTTCATTAGAGGTCTCAAAATTTTCATTCCTTTTCGTCTGTTACCATTTGTGAAATGCTTTATGAATGTAGCTTCAACACGCTGTATCAATTTCATTAGCTGCGATATAAGAGAAGCAAGAGAAGATCAATACAAGGACCAAAACAGAGGAATTTAACTCTAGTTTGGATGGAATTCAAAGCTTTACCTCATCTGAGCTTCCGAGATACGAATTATCAACCATTTTCATGTAAGGTTTCGAAGCGTTTCTTGAAGTTATCTGAGACATTGAGCACCTTTCAATGTCAATAATGTTAAATTTCAGGGGATTTCAACTTAAAACCAATCAACGGTAGTATAATTTTTTTATATATTAGTTGAATCTTTTTTATCTTTTCGATGTGAGATTTTTATTTTCAACTCTCCTTAGTGAGTATAACTATTGTTCTCGACATAATCTATTATCAGACAAAGTGTAGGCGATGTTAAATTCATGCTTATCATATGTTTTTAATTTAAAACCAATTGATGATAAATAGATTAACTCTAATCCTTTTTTATATTAGTTGTGTTAAGTTTTATAAATTTCCAACTTTACAATCAATTGGCTATAGACCAAATCATTCATATATTAATTAAATCTCTTTTATCTTTTCGATGTTGAATTTTATCTCCAACACCCGGTTTCAAAATGATGGTGAGTATAACCATCAATTTCGACATGATCTATGGTAAGAATAATCATTAATTGCAACATAATCTATTATGCAATAGTAAGTGGATTGACCCTAATCTTTTTTATATCAATTAATTATTTTTCCAAAAAACTGATGTGAACAACATCCAAAAAGCGGTCCAGATGATTTTAATATCATATTAAATTTGAATTTATCATGGTATTTTAATCCTAAACCAATTAATGGTAAAATTGACTAACCAAATCTCTTATATATCACTTAAATACCAAAAATTGACTAACCAAATCTCTTATATATCACTTAAATACCTTTGATCTTTCCGGTGTAGGATCTTTACTTCCAACAAAGAAAAACAAAATCTTTTTCAAAAACCTTAAAATAAAAATTTCTATTATGATTTATGACCGATACTAACCTTATCATACTTCTTCAAAATCTTGGAGAACGCCAACACATTAAGAAAGCTGCACATATATTTGATATAATTGAATATATAAAAAAATCCAACATATTCATTTATGCACACGTAAAAAGGGTCCAACCTGTAGCTCTTGAGGAGACGAAGCTTCTGGTAAAACTGGACGAATGCGACTTTGAGCTTCTCTTCAACTTCTCTCAGATTACGTCTATTGAATTTGATCTCTTCATGGTTCGAGGAATGAAGAACTCCTTTGACGGTGGACCTAGGTGTTTCCTTGGTGTTGTTCATCTTTATGTGGTCTAGTACCTCGACTGGGGCTGGTCTTTCACCTGCCATTTTGCTCAAGCTGCTTCTTCTCGCGTCACCAACTTCTTCAGATTTATCAGCTCTAATGAAACCTCCTTCATGTATGGCCTCCATGCGAGCTTGAGCTCGAGGCGTCACTGCAACAAAACGCAAGAAGAGAGGAATAATAAATATCGTTTTACTCATAGCAAACTTAAACTAACCTAAACACTTTGTTTTTTGGTTAAAAAATTAAATGGATTTTTAGAAGTTTCAGAATGAGTTTATGTGTAATTAATTAACTACAGCTAAAATTAAACATTTTGTGTAGTTTTTAAATGATTTTGATCAATATAAAGTCTTGAGTTATAATATGATTCTGATTTAATTGATTAAAACTTTGTTGGACTTGTTTAACTAGAAAATGAATCTTTAATTTATGGTTTGAATTTTTGTTTTTTTCAAAAAAGTTGTATGTTTGCGACCGATTCCTACATTATAGGTTGTTATCAAAGATAAATCTAAATGTTTTATGATTACATATATATTTATTTTGTCTTTAGTCGAACACAGACTTTGCCTTGTTCAAAGAAGTTAAATAATAATACAAGTTTATAAAAGATAAATCTAAATGTTTTATGATTATATAGATTGTTTAGTTTTTAGTTCAACACGGACTTTGCCTCGTTGAAAGAAAGATCAAATAATAATATAACTAAATAAAACAATTTTCGTTAGTTAGTTAAAAAAAAAGTCAAGAGTCTACAAAAATTACTCCCAGATGGAATAATAAAAAAAAAACAATAACTGCATATTAAATTAACGTACTGGTTCGAGTTCTAGCGGGTGTAGAAGCAGCAATGGCAGCCGTGGAAGTAGCAACATTCGAGGCCAAGCGAGTCATCTCCACCGTCCGTTCCTCCCATCCCCAACCAGTAGGATTCTCAACCTTAACTCGGAATGCGATTAGTGCATCCATTTGCTTATTAAGCATAATCGCATCATTTATTACTTCTTCGACTTTCTCTTTATAGAATTTTTCAATTCTATTAAACTCATCGTCTAGTCTCCTGAAAAATATCAATTCATATTCTCCTCCTTCCTCTCCCGTCTTCAAAAACATAGTTTCTAATCCATTACTCGATTTGTTTATGAGTATCGGTGCATTACCTGCTAACAATTTCATATTGAGTTTTATTTAAAACATACACATAAATATTCTTTCTGTTTCATATTAATTATCTCATTTTGAGATTGTAAAATCTATTTTAATATAAATGTAACAAAAATTAAATACTTTTTTCATTTTTTATTTTTACTTTTAGCTTATTAATTAATAAAACTAAAAAATATATTATATTAAATAGAAGTAAAAAGTTTAAACATTTTATAATTCGTGTGAAAAAATTTTAAACAACACTTATAATGAATAGAGAGAAGAAAAAGTATGTAAAAGACATGGGAAATGTAGATTCATTTACTTAAACATATTATTTTTTTACCCACAAAAAAAGTGTATTGTAGATTCATTTTGAAACAAACACTTACCTTCTTCAATGTCAGTTACTAGAGAAGGGTTGATTTGCCCCGAACTTTGTTTTTTCTTTCCTTGTGTTTGGACAAGGCCGCTAAAAGCTCGGTATAGAGTAATCTTGCGGCTAAGTACGCCGGAGACGGCTTGATGTGGAGGAGGAGGGTTGGTTCTGAGTTTAAGTTTGATGATTTCCTTAAGAAGTTTTTTGAGATAATCGTAGCTAATGTAAGCTTGTTGCCACTCCGGTACCATTTGTGACGACAATTCTTTTCCGAACTTCATCTTCCTTCTCTGAAACCTTTCTTTGTTGTGTCTAAAAGCAATTAAAGAGGAAATGAATATGTATATACACCAATAGTTGTTTTATTAAAATACATAATCGAACATGCCTAGACACTGGTCCTGCATTATCTGTCGCTTAATGGATTAACGCTGTCTCACATAATTTTTTAAAATCAATGTTATGACTTATGAGTCACCGACACACCGCAAATGTATATTTTAATTCACATACAAATCAATCAAGATACGTCCCTTCCCAATGTGGACATGACGTGAGATACATTGGTCAAGGAACCGACTTTCTCTAAATCATATTCGGCAAAAAAAATAATTAGCGGTTTTCACGTTTTACTCATTCTACCTTTTTGTAGATATACTGAGTGATATTTAAACCTGACTTTCTTTCCTACTTATCTATCAAAACTTGTCAATATATGTACTAATATTCTTAAAAATCATTTTAAGTACTTTTACAATAGTATTATTAGGTGCTTTAAACTGCTATTAGAGCAATTCCAATGAAAATATTTCATATATATATAAACTCTTTTGAGAACTTTTTGTTAGGAAACTCCTATTAGAATTGCTATTAGGTTTAGTAACTTTTTAAAAGTACTTTTCTTTACAATTTAGTTTTCTAAGCTACAAGTATCAATCGTACAATTTTGTACGGAGAAGATTTCCAGTTGGCACTTGTGTCGATTCGACAAACAGTAATCACACTCACACATCCATATACGGGATAAATTACAAAAATACGTCTATTTTAACTTATAAGTAATGATAACTAAAAGCTCGTTGGAGTATCAGAAATGCGTTCAAATGGGTATGGAATGTATTGCCAGAGCGTGCCAACGTTTTTGATTGTCCAAAGTGAATTATAAATATTTCTCCAATAAAAATAACAATGCATAATAAAACTGAGGAGAAATATATAAAAATTAAACTAAAAACAATATCTAATTACATAATAAGACTTATGTTTTTGTTTAAACAAAATATTAACCAAGTTTTTATCATTAAATTTTATAATTAAAATTTTAAGATAAGATAGCTAAATTACTCAATGTTTCTAATTCCATAATCCAGCAAACATAAATTTTAGTATTTTAAAAATACATTCAAACTATAGTCTGCAATAATCTAATTACTCTAATTAATTATGTAACCAGTAACAATTTCTACATTGTTTGTTACTTAGTAAACTCATGCTTTCATTAAGCCCATGTTTTAAAATCTTAATATTAATTCAAGATTCTATAATTTATATATTGCTCATAGATAAAGCCCTTGATCTCTAATTTTCTTTTGCTGTCCTAAGCGGATGTTTCTTTATTTTGTATTGTGGCACGGCACTCTGCGTTGCTCGTACAAGTACAAACATGCATGAGAAGATATTTATGTTCTTCTGTAAACATGTTAGTCTTTTTTTTTGTCATTGTCTTCGTCATAGCTGAACGGTAGTGGAACTGATTTGAAATCTCGATACTTCCCCACATTATTCAAATGCTCATTCTCTAGCCTGTTTTAATAAACAAAAAAAAAATCCAAAATAAAACTTTCAAAATCCATGATAGTAAAATGCAAAAGAAGAAGTTTCTTGGTAATCCACAAAAAAAAAGTGTAAGTGTGAAATATTAAGCTTCAGAAATTCCATATTCCACGACTAATAATCTCAAGACAGACGACAAAATCAAAATCTAATTCTGTTTGCAACCATGAGAACCTCAACACAACTTTCAAGATCTGCAAATTTAATCTCAAGAATCAGTTGTGGAGAATGGAGATTACATATCGAACACACACAATTTTTTTAGATGATCAAACTTTTTTGATAGCTCACGTACCATTGCAATGAAGTATATGTTAAATTCAAATTATCATGGACTTCCAACTTAAAACTAATTGATAATAATTAGATTGGCTCGAACTCTATATATATTAGTGTTGATCCTTTTTAAACTTTCAATGTGAAATCTCAACACGGTCCTTCGAAATGATGACTTTTATTAGCCAATCTCAAAATGGCTCCCACTTTAGTACCAATAATAAACTTTTACTTCGTTAAACTAAGTCGGCTACTTCCTTAAACATAGAAGATAAGCTCGTATCAAATATTGACTCTAAATTCTATTACATCCCGATTATACGAAATTATACAAATTTATCCTAATAAAGATCACCAGAAAGTTAAATATAGCTCTGCATGGATTCATTACGTCTAAGTGAAAGAAAAATAAACTCGTTGGTTGGGTTTTAAGAAGTGAATAAGCAATCCCCTGTGATCTGACGGTAAAATATAGTTTCCTTGATCTGATCTCAGAAACGACAAAACAACACCAGATTTTGGTTGATATCTACGTTCTAAAAAGACGCTTAGCGATACCAATTTAACTTTAAAACCAAATATTTTGTGAGTTTATAATGATCAATCAAACATAAACAAGTCTCTTATGGAATGTGTGATGTAACAACGTTGCTTACTTTCTTAGATTAGAATTTAGACTAGAGTACATACCATTTGGAGCGAATCATGTATGGAGGCGTGACCACATGATGCACTTTTACCATTTTCTTCTTCTTCTTCTTCGTCAACCAAAGGCTTCGATGACCCATACTAACAAAAAAAGATTAACCAAAAAAGTTGTTTTTACAGCAAAAGTTTGAGAATCTCAGTCAATGTATTATATAGGGAAGAAACGATAGCTTGATTCACCTATATTGAGTCACTTAGCTTAATTAGCCGCACACAGGTGGCGATGCAAGACATGTAAAAAATCAGAGATCTAAAGTGAATATTTGGATCCAGTTTCGGATTAGTTCTTTTTTTCTCAGATGTGACTATGCCTTATACTCCAAGAAGAGAGTTGATGTCTTGTACTTTTATATGTTTTTTCTATTAACATAAGTATCCCGAACTTATGACGGGTCTAGAACAAAGTTGATGTCATGTATTTTTATATGTTTATTTTTTTGATTAACTTGGATATTTTCAACACGCAGATAGACCCTTTCTCTCAATATGTAAATTAGTTAGAAAGTATGAATTCATATCTGTGTAAATATTTAATAGTAATGTGACTTAGTTTGATACAGTAGATAGATTGAATCTGAAATGCGTTAACATTTTAATCACGTCTCCTTACCACCTGATCACACTACTGAGGACAATGTATTTTATATGTTATAACTATTTTTACCATTAGCTAGAATTTGTTTTTAGCTGCGTATCATAAGAAATTTTAATAAATGCTTACCTTGGATTTCTTAAATAATGTATGGAGCGTAAAAAAATAATTTTGTTATTTGCTTATTTTTAATTTATTTAATCTCATATTTTACATTATACATTATTAAGAGTTTGCATATATGTATTTGTCTATAGAGATCTTCGTGTAACTCCTGTAGAGTTTTAGGAGGTATAGGGATGGTTAAGAACTCAAGAACTTGAAGGATGCATCAAAAGAGAAAATACAATATTCATGCATGATTATTTAGGGTAATTCTCTCAAATACCTCTTTTATAATTTTTGTCAAAAAAAATAATCTTAAAAATGATCAAAATAGATTTTTTATTTAAAAAACTTCCATATTTTTTTAATTTTAAATTTCACCTCCAAAATCCTATTTCATAATTCTAAACTTTAAATCTAAATTGTTTAACCCAAAGGTATAAATGTGTATTTACACACTTTAATAAAATTTATTTTGATCATTTTTTTTAAAAGCTATTTTTATGATAAAAATATTTTAAAATTATTCTAAGATATTTTTCTTATTTAAATCAATTTAATACGTATAAATGATTATTGTTTCGTGCTGCTCGGTGATCAATACATTCTACATGTGCATGGCTACATATATATATATATATATATATATATATATTCAAATTTAAATTGGCATGCATGGTTATATTAATTATATTATTAGCTTATATTTTCTTTTTTTTTGTGCACAATTATTAGCTTATATATTCTTATTAGTTCACATTCGGATCTTTTCTTACAAACCTAACTTCTCTCAACGTAGCTTGTTTTCGATTAAAACTTCAAAATTCGAAAAAATGGTTCCAAGCCTGCGTGAATGGTTGAAAAATATGGGTACGAGGCTTGTGATCTCTTTTGTGATTTAGTTCATTGCATACCATACTATTAATTCGTATTCATCTTTGATATTTTTCAGCTTCAAAAGTTTATGGAAAACTTAGATTTCGAGCATCATCACATGGTACATACGGACAACTATATTTGCATGCATACTACATTAACAAAGAAAATAAAAAACTCGAATACTTTCTTAATAGTATTAACCATAATTACAGAAAATCAACTATCAACTACAATATATATAGGTAGAAATGTTCGCTTTATATTAAAATAATCTTTTTTCTTTTGGTCAAACAACTATTTCATTCATTTTGGATATCAAGAAAAATCGAGCTTAGATTCTTGTAAGGGGGTAAAGATTAAACGGTTCAATAGGTGGAGTAGACTTTGACTTCGTGGACAGTGAAGCACAAGATCAGATGTCAAATGTTTCTACATCACATTTACGTCCATCTTCTTCTTCAACGACCTTTACTAGTGAACATTGTAATCATGAACGTTCTCAATCTCTAAGCTCTATCGTTATTCAGTAGAACTTGGTAAACATATTATGAAAATCTGTATGAAAAGCCTAATAATTAATGTACTAGGTTAAGACTTGCGCGCTTTGCGCAGGGTGAATGACTTTTTAACGGTAATAATATTATATATTAGTAAATAGGATAAGTATATAGTAAATAACGTAAATATAAAGAGATGATTTGCATAATTTTTTCGTCGCAAAGAGATGTGAGTATAATTGTTAATAAAAATAATATTTTAGATTTGATAGCCAAAAGTTCAAAAGTATTTTAAAGTATGTGTCAAGTCCATCTATTATAAGGTTGTTCTATTTTAGTAGAAATAATAAAAAAATGGATAGGTTGAATAAGAATGGCAAATTTAATAATTAATCTAATAAATAAAGAGTAATTTAATAGAGGTCTTAAGAGCTATGTGAGCTTGACACGTCTGTAAATAAAGTACCTTTTACCAAATAAATGTTACTTTTGTTAAATGTTTCTCAATTAATAAGAAAGGGATATTATGTAACCATGAAACTCTATAAGCTTACATGAAAATAAATGTGAAATTTTTCCAATAAACTTAATTTGTTTCCTTTTGTGTAACCGGATAATTCCCTCATTTAGTGTTTGTATGATAAAGAAAGTTTGTAAACTGAATCATCTTCCATGAAAAGATTTCATATTATTTCTTACAAACATTGTTAATACAAGAAGACACTTCATCATCAAAATGTAACCTATTATCAGAACAAAAAGATCCCTGTAATGTTGTCTTTCCCATTGTACAAAAGAATCCACATAACACCACAATCTTGAATCTGGTTTAATTTACATTACATCCTAAAGCGTTAAAGCTTTACCCAAAAGAGGTTCATTAACCAAATAAAAAAGATTCATTTAAACTCACAGATCTTATTCTTTTCTCAAGTGATTTGCTCTTCTTTAAACCTCAGACGCGCAACGGGTTGTTGTTGGTTCAAGTTAACCGTGGAGGTGTTGTTTAGATTATGGTTTGATCTTAACTGATGGCTGCTAGTTCTAGCAGCTGGAACGTCATGGTTATGTTTCCCTTCATAGGTTGTCACAACAGCTTTAGGTTCGTTTGCTGCTCTCTCTACATGTTTCCTCACTCCACATCCCGGTGTTGTACACTTATAGTAGCTCCTGTGAAGAACCTTAGTGAGAAAAGACCGATAAAAATCTAAAAACTCGATAACCGGTTTGGTTTTACAGTCTCACCTTGGATAAGGATTTCCTTTGACTACTTTCTGACCATACTTACGCCATCTGTATCCATCATCTAAAAGATCAACTTCACTCGTTGTTTGGACAATAATTCTAGGCTCTGTCACTGTTCTTTGCGTTGAAGAAACTGGCTCTGAAACCCTGACTTCCATATTCCTACAACAATCCAAAGATTGTCTGAATCTCGTCATAAAAAAAGAAGCAAAACATGAATGTAAGAGGAACGGTCACATCTCAGCTTTTATGTTTTACCTCCTCTTGGGATCAGGCTCATCTCTTGATCTAGTTTCTTCATTACCAACTTCCTCGCTGTCACTTGCATCACACATCTGCTCTGTTGTTGTAGTAACCTGACTTGTTTCCTGGTCTCTCTTAGTCTTGTTGAGACCATTATGACTGGTTTGAAACTGAGTTGCAATATCAGAACTTTTAGAACTCCCGTTATTGTCTCTCTTAGTCTTGTTTTGGGGAGGCTCGTGACTGTGCTGACCCTTGTAGATGATCTCCGTTACTTGTCCATCCTTAGATCTCTCGACTTTCTTCTTGACAGGACACGCCGGGTGGGTACATTTGTAATAACTCCGAGGAAAATCACTACCTTTGACTTGCTTCTGTCCGTATTTTCTCCAGTTGTATCCATCATCAGCTGGTTTATCAGCACTTTGAGGCTGTGATGACCGATGCTCATAGACTGATACTTCCAAGGTATCATCTCTCTGAGTCGGGGCAGGAATCTTGGACATTGGTCCAGAAGAAAATGGTGGAGGCTCAGTCAATGAAGTCTCTTGTTCTTGTTTTTGTTGTGATTGGACACCATTGCCATGAACTGCTTGTGCAGTGACTTGTGCTAAAGCTTGTTGGTGTGTCATACCAAATGATCCCTAACACATAAAAATCATATTAGTATTAGCTTGTGATAACAAAGCCTAGCAAATAGATGAGTGATTACCATTGTAAAGATTCAAGATTTTGGAAAAGTGGTTCAAAGAAACAACACTAATGATCATTAAGAGTTGATTATGGTTCTCTCTTTGACATTGAAGATACCCTTTGTCTGAAACTTTTCTACTTTCAATATAAAGTAACAGAAACTCTCAAAGATTCATAAAGTCGTATACTTTCAGTTACCATAAACAGAGTTTCGAAACTAACTACAAAAAAAAAAAGATTAATTTGAAATGAAACCCACACCTGAACGGGTGAAAAAAGACCAAAGAAACTCGGAGAATCAAGAAGCGTCGCCGGACTTAAACCCGGCGGCACGGTGAACATCGCCGGTGGCTGTGTAATCATCAACCCCGTTGGTCTGTTTTGTTTGAACCTCGGGTCAACATCACCGACGGAACTCACAGCGGCGGCAGCAACAGCAGCCGCCGGAGAAGCCATAGCTCCGGCTAGGAGCTGAGAGAAGGTTTTGAGTTCATCAGGATCAGATAAGAAATTGGAGAGGAGGGTCATAGGACCAGGACTGAATCCAAGGCCACCGCTGAAAAACATTTCTCCAAAGGGACGAGGAGGGAGTGAGATCGTGGGCCGTGAAGAAGCTCCGGTCGAAGGTTGCTTTTGTTGATGTTCTTCTTCCTTCTCAGCCATCGATGCCGGCTTTTGAAACAAGAAGTAACAAACCCAACTCTAACCAAAAAAAGATAACTTTCTTTTTAAACTCTTTTTGTTTCTTTACACAATCCGTGTCGTGTTTCAGTTTCACTTCGTTTTTTTTTTTTATATATTTCTTAATGGAATAGATTTTGAGATATTTTTTTTGTGTTTTCTGTCTTGAAGCAGATCTCGAGAAATAAAAACATTAAATTTGCTGTCGCAATACAAAGTCTGCGAGTGCAGATATGAAAGAGTAGACTCTCTGTCTTTTTCCTCTTCCGTTTTATCCATTTAATTATTTGTTTATCTGATTTAAATAATTTCCAGAAAATGGTACATCTTACATTATGAATGCTAAAAAAGATCTATTTTAAAGGTTGTTATGGAAAGTAAAAATCCAAACATACTTCAATTATTTCAAAAAGAAGTAACTCATGAAAATGCGTTTAAGAGTAATATGCGTTTAAATTCGTCAAAAATATTTTTTTGGAATATTAAGAGTAATAGGTTACAGATTCATATGTGTGCAAATCTTTCAAATTGATTTTTTTTAAGTTTTTATCACAAAAATAAATTTTTAAAAAAATGACTAAAATAATTTTTTTTTTTTTCTTAATTTTAAACTTCAATTCCAAAACTCTACCACATAATTCTAAACTTTAAGTTTAGATTAATTAACTCAATAAATATAAATATATATTTATATTTTTTAATAAAATTTATTTTAATCGTGCTACTTTGGAGATAAAATTTTTTTAGGTCTATTTGGTTTTTATCTCTTCATATATTGGCAAATGGCGACAAATGATGTAATAGATTCTCTATACATAATTCAAATCTGTGCAAATTCTATTATCTGTTTTTGTTATAATCCTTTGGGATATGATTGGCTCATACGGGAAATGACTATAAAAAGCGTCGGCGTATGTGTTAAAAAAAAAACCACGACTTTGTCCTTAACGAAAGTGTGTGCCTCCTCGCAAGTCAACAGCACCTCCAAGCACGGCTCAACGCTTTTTAACCAGTTTGTCCCCGCCACGTTCTACAACTAAGATTACGCCACGTGTCCTGTAAGTTATTGTCGGAATAAGCCTAATCGAAATAGCTGTTTTGTTTATAAGACAAAACACAAGTTCACTCCTCCCACCCATGAACACTAATATTTCATGTAATGATTTATAGAATTTCCAATAGAAAATATCTTAAAATAGACCAAAAACTTTTTTGTCACGAACAAAATATATTTTAGGTTAATAAATCTAAATTTATGGTTTAAAATTATGAGATGAAATTTTAGAGGTGATGTTTAAAATATAAAAAATATTAAAATTTTTAAAGTAAAAAAATATATATTTTAATCATTTAAAAAAAAACTATTTTTGTGAAAAAAAAAATTAAAAATTTTCTACTCCAATTCATGATCAATAAAAATTCTTTACATTTTCTTGGCATCATCATCATCATATGGTGAAAAAGAGGAAACGTGTTGAGTTAGGAGAAAGAGTAAAGTTAGCTGGCAGCAGAAAGAAAACAACTTGATTTTTGGAGGGCCCAACTAACTTTGAAAACGGGCCAAGAGACAATACAGCCTTAATATCTGTGGGTTCCACGACGGGGTCCTTTTCATTCATTGCCACAACGAACGAATCGCTTCTTCACTTATCACATCAAGAAAGGCTAGAAACTGTGCTTGCGTAAACTCTCGAGTCTCGTCTTTAAAAAGTTTGATTGCCAATTACAAAAAGAGATAATA
>CAJHQQ010004715.1:0-24527 GCA_905132885.1 Moricandia moricandioides | reverse complement strand
TATCCAAGAGGCTCTGAAATAATTTGAATTGGTCAATGGAGCTGTTGGAATAAGAAGACAAAGGCAAGTCACATGTGAGCTGAAGAATTGGGACCACTATAGACCTGTCCCTTTCTCTGCTGCTGGCTGAGCCAATTTGGCTGTTTCTGATGTATTTCTTTATTATTTTCTCTTCTGTCTACTTGCCTATTGTTTCCCTATTTATGGGTTGTTCCCATAAACACATTAAGCAAGGAAATAGATTTCCTCTCTCTCTCTCTTGTCTTCCCCACGAATTTCTCCTTCTCTCTCTCATGTTCTTGCTGTTCTTCATTTCTCTCAACAAACCAGACACTAAATCACTTTATTCTAACATCTTCTTGGTACACTCATTGGCATAATGTCCTCTTCCTTGGAACTTGAAACACTTGACATCACGAGCTCTGGAACTAGAAGCTTCAACCTTGCCTTTGCCCTTGTCAAGAGCACTGATTGGTTTGGTCTCTCTCTTGGATAGGACTTGTTGTCCTTTCTGGAATGGTTTAGAGTCCTTAGGATAAGGTGTCTTCTCCTCCTTGGTGTTGTGTAACCGGTTAGAGCCATACTGATTGCGTGAGTGTCCCCGTCCCTCATTGAGTTGTTGCCTCCAACAAGAATATGCCTTGTGGTAGCATCTCTTCAAGCTCCACATAATGTTGCATCTCAACATTGTCTTGTATCTCTCGGTTTAAACCACAAAGGAACCTTGACATGGTTGGTTCTCTATCTTCTGATATGTTGGCCCTCAGCATGAGTAACTCCATCTCCTGGTAATACTCCTCCACTGATCTTGAACCTTGGGTAAGTTTCCTCAGCCGGTGGTGCAAGTCTCTAAGGTAATGGCTTGGAACAAACCTCTTGCGCATGATTGACTTCATCTCTGTCCAATCTCTACTGGTTCCTCTCCATTCCTCCTACGAGTGGTGAGGTACTGATCCCACCAACTCAAAGCATAGTCATAGAACTCAGTGGCAGCAATCTGAATCTTCTTGTGGTTTGTGTACTGCTTGCACTGAAAGACTAGCTCAATCTTCTTCTCCCACTCAAGATAGGCATCCGGATCAGCTTTGCCATGGAATGGGGGTATCTTGATCTTCAAACCAGCAAGTTCATCTCCCTGGTTCATTCTTCTCTCTTGGACACGCCTTGGTCTTCTTGAGGATGAGCTGAAGTGTTCATACTCTTCATCAGTCTCCTCATAACCATCATGTTCTTGGCAAGTTGCTTGGCGAGTTGTTTGAGGTCTTTCTTCTCTCCTAGTCTCTTGGTTTGGCAAGTGACTAGTAGCTCTCCTGATCTCTTCTCCTGATGTCATTGAGGTTGGTCCTCATCATCTCGGTCATGGTTGCCACCATACTCTGGTTGAGTTGATTTGTCATAGCTTCCATGAGGAGTTTGTTCCTCCGGACGAGTTCAGCCTCTTCTTCAGACTCGGACACCATGTTTCCTGCTCAAAGGTAAACACAATAACCAGTAACAAGACAAGCAAAAAGGAAAAAAAGAAAACAAGCAAAAAGGAAAAGAAACAAGCTTGTTTTGCAAGACAAAAGTAAAAAGGATACTCGGCTAAGTAAAAAAGGAAATGGTCAAGCAAAAAAAAAGGAAAAACTTCTTAAACTTTTTCCTAATCTCTTATAAGGTTTTCTAGCACCCTAATAGCCTCAACCTACTCGTGTTCAAGGTGAAAACAAGTTAAACAAATGCACAAAGTAATCGAAAAAGAAGATGCATGCGGCTAGGGTTACTCTCTCTCTAGGGTTTCCGAAAAAAACCAAAAAAGGAAAGTCTTCTAATCCTTGTCTAATCTCTTATGCAACTCGAGCAGCCCTAAACAAGATAGTTCTAATGCTTATTCAAGATGCCATAGATGATATAGATGATATAGATGAGACACGGATGAAACAACAAAAGAAACAAGAGAGGATAGCGAGTACTTCCCAACCAAAGTTGCTCTGATACCACTTGATGCGTCCCTAGGATGCTCTTTGGTTGATGGGGATGGATAGATCCTTGCAAGAACGAATCAGAGACTCAAGTCCTTCAAGGCGTGTGGATTGAATGGTGACACAAGAGGGATGGATGATCTCTTGATACTCCTAGATGACTAACTCGGATATGACACACCAATTTAGACACCCTTAGGTTCTGGATACTACACACCAGACTCGACACACTTTCTAGAGAGAGAGCCGTCAAGGAGAAAGAAACTTGTTTATTAAAAAGCTGGATGAGTACAAGAGGGTGTAGAGACGTCTTTAAATAAGAAACCAGAGACATATCCTCTAGGGTTTCGACAAAGACCAAAAAAGGAAACTAGAGTTTAACATAAGCTTTTTAAATGAAATGAAATAAAATGTAAACTTCTATAGTCTTGGACCGAGATAGGACTTAGGTGATGTGAAGACAAGTTGTGGCCTCGTTAAAAACCTTCCTCCGGAAAACCTCGTGGGACAAAACCAAAAGCAAGGAAAAGAGCACACACCCCATGTCTTGCCTAGACACTAACTTAGCTTGATGTAGAGATGGCTTGAATGGTGATCAAGACATCTCGGATCAGACCTTGTCCAAGATTTTGTTGTTGTGGATGTGAAGTGAGTAATCCAACAACATTCTCTTTGAGCTTCTTGACTCTGGAACGAGTCATGGGACCTTCAGGAATGGCTAGAGCATCATCACCAGGTTGTTGATGCAATGTGGCTTCATGTGGCTCATCTAGACTCTCCTTGTTCTCCTTAGTGATCCGGTCCATGATCACATCACCAATGATCTTGATTCAACTTCAGGGTTATTCTACACTGATTTATGAGTCCAAATCAAGCTTCTTACATCGTGATTCATTCTGGTTTTATTAGTATCAAGAAGAAATTGCCAAATCTCTGATGTGATCATGGACCGGATCACTAAGGAGGACAAGGAGAGTCTAGATGAGCCACATGAAGCCACATTGCACCAACCACTTGGTGATGATGCTCTAGCCATTCCTGAAGGTCCCATGACTCGTTCCAGAGTCAAGAAGCTTAAGGAGAATGTTGTTGGATTACTCACTTCACATCCACAACAAGCAAGTCTTGGACAAGGTCTGATCTGAGATGTCTTGATCACCATTCAAGCCATCTATACATCAAACTGATTTAGTGTCTAGGCAAGACATGGGGTGTGTGCTCTTTTCCTTGCTTTTGGTTTTGTCCCACGAGGTTTTCCAGGAGGAAGGTTTTTAACGAGGCCACAACTTGTCTTCACATCACTTAGGCTCTATTCTCGGTCCAAGGCTACATGAAGTTCCATTTTTATTTCATTTTAAACTTATGTTAAACTTAGACTATAGTTTTATTTCTTTCCTTTTTTGGTTCATTGTCGAAACCCTAGAGAGTATGTTCTCTGGTTTCTTATTTAAAGGGTTCTCTACACCCTCTTGTGTTCATTCAGTCTTTTAATAAACAAGTAACATTCATCTTGACGGCTCTCTCTCTCTAGAAAGTGTGCCGAGTTCTGGTGTGTCATATCCAGAGACTTAAAGGTGTTTAGTTTGGTGTGTCATATCCAAATCATTCATCTAGGAGTATCAAGAGATCATTCATCCCTCTTGTGTCACCATTCATTCCACACGCCTTGAAGGACTTGAGTCTCTGATTCGTTCTTGCAAGGATCTATCCATCATCCCATCAACCAAAGAGCATCCTAGGGACGCATCAAGTGGTATCAGAGCAACTTTGGTTGGGAAGTACTCGCTATCCTCTTTTGTTTTCTTGTTTTCTTTGTTGTTTCAATCAGTGTTGCATCTTTATATTTTGAATAAGCAGTAGAACTCATCTAAACTAGGGCTGCTCGTGATTGCATAAGAGTTTAGACAAGAATTATAGGACTTTCCTTATTTGAAATTTTCGGAAACCCTAGAGAGATAAAAACCCTAGCCGCATGCATACCTTGTGTCGATTACTTTGTGCATTAGTCTAGCTTGTTTATCACTTTGAACTCGAGCATAATAAGATTGTTAGGGTGTTAGACAACCTTAGAAGAGTTTAGGAAAAGGTTTAAGAAGTTTTTCCATTGTGCTTGACCATTTCCTTTTTGCTTGAATCGATTACCTTTTTCTAGCCGATTATCCTTTTTACTTTGTCTTGCATTACAAGCTTGTTCTCTTTTCCTTTTTACTTGTTTTCTTTTTCCTTTTTGCTTGTCTTCTTCCCTAGAAATCTTTTACTGGTTGTCTTGTTTGTCTTTGGGCAGGAACAATGGTGTCCGAGTCTGAGGAAGAGGCTGAACTCGTCAGGAGAAACAAACTCCTCATGGAAGCTATGACCAATCAACTTAACCAAAGTATGGTGGCAACCATGACCGAGATGATGAGGACCAATCTCAATGACATCAGGAGAGAGCTTAGAGAAGACATTAGCAGAGCAACTAGTCACTTGCCAAACCAAGAGACTAGGAGAGAAGAGAGATCACAAGCAACTCGCCAAACAACTCGCCAAGAACATGATGGTTATGAGGAGACTGATGAAGAATATGACCACCTCAGCTCATCCTCAAGAAGACCTAGGCTTGCCCAAGAGAGAAGAGTGAACCAAGGAGATGATCTTGCTGGTTTGAAGATCAAGATACCCCCATTCCATGGCAAGGCTGATCCGGATGCATATCTTGAGTGGGAGAAGAAGATTGAGCTAGTCTTCCAGTGCAAGCAGTACACAAACCACAAGAAGATTCAGATTGCTGCCACTGAATTCTATGACTATGCTTTGAGTTGGTGGGATCAATACCTCACAACTCGTAGGAGGAATGGAGAGGAAACGGTCGAAACTTGGACAGAGATGAAGTCAATCATGCGCAAGAGATTTGTTCCAAGCCATTACCTTAGAGACTTGCACCACCGGCTGAGGAAGCTTACCCAAGGTTCTGTTAGAATAAGTGGATTTAGTTGATGGTTTGTGTAGAGAAGATGAAGAACAGAAAGAACTAGAGAGAAGACAGAGAATTCGTGAGAGAAGAGAGAGAGAGAGATAACTGAGAATAGATTAATGAGGAATACAATTCCTTGCTTGATTTGGTTCTTAGGATGCTTACATAAATAGAGAAAACAAGTTGACTAGGAAATGAATAAACTATTGAGCCTGGACAAGGCAGAGGGCAGTCTGGACGTGCAGAGCAGTCTGAGCAAGGCAGAGAAGTCTGAACAAGGCAGATGGCTCGTCCAGCTTAGGTGAAAGTGACTGGTCCTGGTCTCTCTCTCTTCTGATCCAAACCTTAACCACACATGTGACTTCTCTTCTGTCTTGACTCCAACGTTCCCTTTCTGATGCGTCCCTAGGATGCTCTTTGGTTGATGGGAATGGATAATCCTTGCAAGAACGAATCAAAAGACTCAAGTCCTTCAAGGCGTGTGGATTGGATGGTGACACAAGAGGGATGGATGATCTCTTGATACTCCTAGATGAATGGTTTGGATATTACACACCAAACTAAACACCCTTAGGCTCTGGATATGACACACCAGACTCGGCACACTTCTTTTAGAGAGAGAGAGAGCCGCAAAGATGAATAAACTTGTATAGAAAAGATTGGATGATTACATAAGGGTGTAGAGAACCCTTTAAATAGGAAAACCAGAGACATGCCTCTAGGGTTTTCGACAATGAACCAAAAAAAGAAAGAAAGCAAACTATAGTTTATAAGTTAAAATGAAATGAAATGCAACTTCTATTAGTCTTGGACCGAGTATAGCACTTAGGTGATTTGTAGACAAGTTGTGGCCTCGTTAAAAACCTTCCTCCTGGAAAACCTCGTGGGACAAAACCAAAAGCAAGGAAAAGAGCACACACCCCATGTCTGCCTAGACACTAACTCAGTTTGGTGTAGAGATGGCTTGAATGGTGATCAAGACATCTCGGATCAAACCTTGTCCAAGACCTTCTTGTTGTGGATGTGAAGTGAGTAATCCAACAACATTCTCCTTAAGCTTCTTGACTCTGGAACGAGTCATGGGACCTTCATGAATGGTTAGAGCATCCTCATCAAATGGTTGATGCATTGTGGCTTCATGTTGCTCATCTAAACTCTCCCCATTGTCTTCCTTAGTGATCCGGTCCATGATCACATCATCCCCTCCCTCTTGAAAAGGATTTGTCCTCAAATCAGGTCCATCTACAACAAAAGGAGCCAAGTCAGTGACATTGAAGCTATTTGATACATCGTACTTACCTTGGAGATCAAGCTTGTAGGCATTGTCATTGATCTTGTGGATGATCTCAAAGGGTCCATCAACCCTTGGCATCAGTTTGGACTTCCTCTCGTTGGGGAACCTATCCTTCCTTAGGTGCAACCAAACTTGGTCACCAACTTCAAAGGTCCTCACACGTCTCCCCTTGTTTGCTTGCTTCTCATACAGCTTGGTCTTCTGCTCAATGTTTAGTCTAGCCTTCTCATGAATCTTTTGAACCAACTCGGCTTTCTTCTTGCCATCTAGACTTGTCCTTTCACACTCAGGTAAAGGCATTAGATCCAAAGGAGAGGTGGGATTGAACCCATAAAGAATTTCAAATGGAGAATACTTAGAAGCAGAATGCATAGCATGATTGTATGCAAATTCACAATGTGGCAAGTATTATTCCCATGTTCTTAAGTTCTTTCTAATGAATGCACGCAGGAGTGTTCCTAATGTCCTATTAACTACCTCAGTTTGCCCATCAGTTTGTGGATGACATGTAGTAGAGAACAAAAGCTTAGTGCCTAACTTAGACCAAAGTGTCTTCCAAAAGTAACTAAGAAACTTAGTGTCCCTATCAGAAACTATGGTTCTAGGCATGCCATGCAAACGTACAACCTCCTTAAAGAACAAGTTAGCTATATGCAATGCATCATCAGTCTTATGACATGCTATGAAATGTGCCATCTTAGAGAACCTATCAACAACAACAAAGATAGAATCCTTTCCAGTCCTAGTTCTAGGCAAACCAACAATGAAATCCATAGAAATGTCATTCCAGGGATGGTGTGGAATAGGTAAAGGAGTATACAAACCCTGGTTTTGAACTTGGGACTTGGCATGCTTGCAAGTAGCACACCTTCCACATATCCTCTCCACATCTCTCTTCATATGCGGCCAATAGAAGTGATCCTGTAAAACTTTGAAGGTCTTGGCAATCCCAAAGTGTCCCATTAGACTGCCCCCATGGGATTCCCTGACAAAAAGGTCTCTCAAAGAGCAATTAGCCACACACAATCTATTGTCAAAGAATAAGTAACCTTCCTTCCTAAAGTAATGCCCTGAGGCAAACTTTGCACATTAAGCATAAGCTTCCTTGAAATCATGATCAGTATCATACATATCTTTTATCTGTTCAAATCCAAGTAACTTAGCATCTAGAGTGGTCAAGAGAACATACCTCCGAGATAGTGCATCAGCAACTACATTCACCTTACCTTGTTTATACTTGATCACGTATGGGAAGGTCTCAATGAATTCAACCCACCTTGCGTGTCTCTTGCTAAGCTTACTCTGCCCTTTTAGATACTTGAGGGACTCATGATCAGTGTGGATGACAAACTCCTTGGGCCACAAGTAATGTTGCCACGTTTGTAATATTGACCTGAGGAAATAAAGAAGACAAAGAGATGAAGAATTGGTTATGTCTTGTCCGTACAAGTGTACGGAATAGCTTGAGGAACAAGGCTCCCATCCGTGACCTAGAAGGGACTTGAGTGACAAGGAAGAGAGGAGACTCGCCAAGTTTGAATCCTCAGAAGCTCCAGACCGTTGGGAAGCAAGGAGACAAGATGGTGAATTGTTTATAGTATAAGTCACATGTTCTACTTAAGGATGGGGAGCCTTGGAGACCGTTTAGCTCCTGTCACTTTCCCTCGGCCAGAGCCACATTAGTTTATTCATTCTCTTTTGTTTATTCATTTCTGTACTGAAGGCAACTTGCCTATTTAACTCATGTACCAGAGCTCATTCAGAAGCAAGGAAATAAAATCTTCCTTCTCTCTCTCTCTCTTGCCTTACGATTCTCTCTACTCTCTCTCTCTTGTTCTTCTCTGGTTTCTCTCTTATTCTTCACAAAACTTACATGGTATCAGAGCTTGTAAGCTCCTAAACACCTATTCTCTTCCGCAAAACTCTTTCTGTTACTTCCTTTGTTCACTTCATCGGTTTACTTTCTTAATCTCTTGAAGAACATCCTTTTATCCAGTGGATAATAAGACTGTTCTTGCGAGTTCTTGCTCAGTTTCCAGGAAGTGCTCACTCTTTTCTGCTCATCTCATCCTGTCACAAGAGAGTATACTTAGTCTACACTTGGTATCTCATCAATCCAGTCTTCAAAACTCAAGAATCCTTCTTGGTTCACCCTTTTACCCGCTGGATAATAACAGTTGAAGATGGAGCAGCACAAGGCAGTGATCATTCCGGTTACTCTGAAGGGTCTTAACTACTTACTCTGGTCAAGGTTGGCCAAGACAGCCCTTGGTGGTCGAGGTTTATGGGAGCACATCACTTCCAGTGAGGCACCAAAACAGATTACCCAAGGAGAAGATGGAAAGGAGATTGTAGTGATGGATGAAGGCAAATGGGGTCAAGAGGATCTCATGGTGCTGTCTGTCTTGCAAAGCTCCCTGGATAGCTCCATAATGGAGGCATACTCATACTGTGAGACCGCAAAGGAGTTGTGGGATACTCTACAAAAGGTATATGGAAACATTTCAAACCTCAGCAGAGTATTTGAGGTAAAGAAGGCCATCAACAGCCTGAACCAGGAGGATGTGGACTTCACGGCACATTTTGGGAAGTTCAGATCTCTTTGGGCAGAGCTAGAGATGTTGAGACCAAACACAACAGACCCAACCATCCTGAATGAGAGGCGTGAGCAAGACAAGGTCTTTGGACTGCTTCTCACTCTCAATCCAGCATACAATGATCTCATCAAACATATTTTGAGAGCTGAGAAGTTACCAAGTCTAGAGGAGGTGTGCTCTCAGATTCAAAAGGAGCAAGGGTCTGTTGGTCTCTTTGGAGGAAAGGGAGACCTTACCTTGGCCAACAAAGCTGAGATGGCATCCGCAAACAAAGCCTACTTCAAATCAGAGGATAAGAAGAAGGGAGTAACGTGTGATCATTGCAAGAAGATTGGTCACACAAAGAACCAGTGCTGGATTCTTCATCCTCATCTCAGACCACCATCAAGATTCAATCAAGCTAGAGCTCATGAAGCTGTTCACAACAATGTCCAGCAGATGACTCAGTCAATGCAGCAGCAAGGTGAAGGGAGAGCCATGAGTTCCTCTGCTCACATTGCTGGAACCTCTTCTCAGGATGATGCATTCATCCGCAAGTCAGACATTGAGGCTCTCATAAAGGCTCTCAATGCAAACTCTGGTAACCCTAGTAGTAATGTTCATAATGCTTTAAATTCACTGCATTGCACACCTCAAAATCCTAGGCCTTTGATCATTGATTCAGGAGCTTCTCACCATATGATTAGGGATGCTAGACTGATTAGTAATGTTCAACCTGCCTTAGGAAGTGTGGTAATTGCAAATGGTGATAGGGTACCCATTAAGGGCATAGGAAAGCTGAAACTATTTGAAAAAGAATCTAAAGCTCTCTACATGCCCTCTTTTACATCTAACTTGCTCTCAGTTAAGAAAGCCACTACTGATCTTAATTGTCATGTTATTTTTAGTCCTAATGAGGTACATTTTCAGGATATTAAGACAAGTAAGATGATTGGAAAGGGTGTGAGCAAAGGAGACCTTTATTTGCTAGAAGACACCAAGTCTAGTTCTGATTTACCTTCTGCTTTTAATTCTGCTTCTGTTTTAGCTTCTGATGTATTATGGCATGCTAGATTAGGTCACCCTCACTCTCGTGCCTTAGGGTTAATGTTGCCTAATCTTTCATTTCGAAATGATAGTTGTGAGGCTTGTATCTTAGGCAAACATTGCAAGTCTGTGTTTCCTAAGTCAATGACTATCTATGAGCATTGTTTTGATTTGATTCACTCTGATGTGTGGACTGCCCCTTGTGCCTCTAGAGAAAGTCATAAGTATTTTGTCACCTTTATAGATGAAAAATCAAAGTATACATGGCTGACTTTAATTCAATCTAAAGATAGGGTGCTAGAAGCTTTTATGAATTTTCAGAGCTATGTTACTAACCATTACAATGCCAAGATCAAAATATTTAGGTCAGATAATGGTGGGGAATATACTAGCCACGCATTCAAGAACCACTTAACCAAACATGGAATCATTCACCAAACAAGCTGCCCTTACACACCACAACAAAATGGAGTGGCTGAGAGAAAGAACCGCCATCTCATGGAAGTTGCAAGAAGTATGATGTTCCACACCAATGTTCCAAAAAGGTTTTGGGGTGATGCTGTGGTCTCAGCATGCTATCTTATCAACCGAATACCAACCAGAGTCCTCCATGATAGCTCTCCATTTGAGGTACTAACTAAAACCAAGCCATCCATTGATCATTTGCGTGTGTTTGGGTGTCTTTGCTTTGTCTTGATTCCAGGGGAACAAAGAAACAAATTAGAAGCCAAGAGTGTCAAAGTATTGAAATAAATAAAGGGATGACTAGAAGAAGAAGCTGGTTGATGATCCAAGGATAAGTTCATAAGAGAAGGCAATTTGGTTCGGTTTGTACAGACTTGATCCACAAGCTACCACTTAACCTAACCTGACTTGCAAGGCAAGGAATAAGTTGTGGAGACTAATATGGACGTTGGGAACCTCTAAGAAGTCAAGGAAACCAGTTTGAATTCAAAAGAAAGGTTCTGGTTTGAATTAAGCAAGAAGGAGTCACATGGGTGCATAAGGAGTTGTGTAGAGCTGTCACTATCACCAAGGAAGGATGTGCCTCACCTCCTGTCCCTTTCTACTCTTCCTGCACGTCCAGACCTTGGCTCTATCCCCTTTGGCTTCATCTCATTCCTACAGAATTATTTGTTTATGTTTCCCTGTTTTAATAATTGTTTAGTCTTGTGTATTGCCTATTTAAAGGCTTCTCCATCACTTGTAACATTTATCCAGTATCAATACAAGTTTCTCTCACTCTAAACTCGTGGTTCTCTCTCTCTTGCTTGTGTCTAAACAATATTCACAATGTAAGGAGATAAGCATTATGGCTTAGAGGCTGCCTTAACTCTATCTCTCTTAAGGCAGCCTAATACTTGTAAAACTCAGTCTAAACTCTTCTTTATCTCCTCTTAAGCTCTAGATTACTGTCTAAATCCTCTTCATCTTAGGTACACAAACTCAAAGTGTTGTGTTACTTCAGAAGGATAGAGTCAAACTAGAGATTCTTTGCCACACATAACCAGTTTGCTGTCTAGGATCTTGGTTATAGTGTAGGCTATTTAAGAGGATTCAACCACCAGTTGGTTGTGTCTTCCTTTGAATGGTGAGTTCCTGTTGTATGGTTGAAGAGGATTCAGTTACAAGTTAACTGAATACTTTCTTGACATGAGACAAACACTCATGAATTCCAACATGGTATCAGAGCTTTGTTGCTCTTCTTTGGGAACAAACTCACCTCTTTTCTCTCTGTTTTTGAATAAATATTTTCTCTCCCACTCTGATATAGTGTTAGCTTGGTCAGTACTTGTGTTAGTATCTTGAATCAAGCTTGAGGAAGAGAAAGATTTAGAAAATGCTTCACCATTATGCTTTATCCATTGGATAATAGCTTGTTCTTTATGGAGCATCTCTTTGACCAGTGGACAAATTGTTTTGATCCATTGGTTTCTTTGTTGTGTGAGCCATAGAAAACACTTGTTTATGTGTTATTCTGATGGTTCTCTTGCTGCAAGCCCTGGAAAACATCAGTTCATGAGTTATTCTAGTGGCACTTGTCTAAGATCAGTGAGCAAATTAATTGTTCGATGGTCCATTGTGTTTCAGCTACTAAAGCACCAAACTCTTGATGAGTAATTGATGCTCCTGGCTGTTTATGCTTCCGCAAAACTCAAGAAAACAGAGCAAAACTCTGTCCATTAGAACTCTTGAGCAAATTCTATGTTCTCTATTCTCTCATTCTTCGATTCTCAGGTTACTTTCTCCATAATTCTCCCATTCTCTGGCTACTAATACTCTGGTTACATCATTCTCTACTCTCTACTTATTTTCTGGTTACTTTTACTCTGGTTACGTTCTCCACAAACTCTTGTTTAGAATATGCCTAAGGTTGTTAAATTGTCTTGAAGTGAAGGTGTCTTGAAAGAGTTTTCTTGCTTCTGCACTTTGGCAAATTGATTGTGTTATTTCCTGAATGCTTAGTCTTGTTGATTACGATTCAGAGAGTGTTTCTAGGATAGGATCTTAAAGATATCTGTCCATTGCTGTTGTGCTTATTTAAATTGTGTGTTTAAAGATCAGACTTGGTGAAAACCAATGTTCTGGTCTCTTGGTGTCTACTTATGCTTGTCTTAGTGTTTGTTGACAGGCTGTCCATGTTGATCAGAGCCTGCACAAGATGCATATTCCTGACAATGGAGATTGCCCACTGCCCATCAACACTTTGGACACTGATTATGTCCATTAACTTCCAAGATGGTTGAGAGGATGAATGGAGCAGTGGAGAGATTGCTCAGAAGTGACTTACCTGATGCCAAGAGGGTGGACTGGAAGTACACTTAAGAGAAAAGATCACAATTCAAGCCAAGAGGGCTGTGGTCTCAAGGCATTGGTGATCATCATTGGCTCTCATCTTCCAAGCTTGACCACATACTCTTATTCTCAGGTCAAGCTTGAGGAGGGGTGTTAAAATGAGAAGCCAATGTCCATTCTTCAGAAGCTTATGCAAGGGAAGTACCTAAATCTATATTCATTCTTATGATTGAATAGGTTTGCCCCTTGAGAATTGATGCATGTATTTGTGCATTGTTTGAATCAGGTACCTATTGAGCTCATGAACAAGGCAGACTTGGACTCAACCCATGATGAAGTCAAGTAGCCAAAAGAAAGGGGGAGACAAGCTCTGACCACAAGAAGAAGCTCAAAGGTGTGATGAGTGTGAAGCAAGGAACGCACTGGTACCTGCTGGCCATTGAAGAAAGGCCATGATCCAGAGTCTAAGGAGTCCATGAAAATAATCTTAAGCTCCTTAGGTTCACTGGCCAATCCCTAGGCTGAGGGTGGTTGCACTCTTTTTCCCTAAGTGATGGTTTTATCCCAAGAGGTTTTCTAAACTCAGGTTTTTAATGAGGCAAGTGCTCTCAGTTCCAAGCTTGTCCAAGGATCTCCTATGGTCAAGCTTGAGGGGGAGTATTGAAATAAATAAAGGGATGACTAGAAGAAGAAGCTGGTTGATGATCCAAGGATAAGTTCATAAGAGAAGGCAATTTGGTTCGGTTTGTACAGACTTGATCCACAAGCTACCACTTAACCTAACCTGACTTGCAAGGCAAGGAATAAGTTGTGGAGACTAATATGGACGTTGGGAACCTCTAAGAAGTCAAGGAAACCAGTTTGAATTCAAAAGAAAGGTTCTGGTTTGAATTAAGCAAGAAGGAGTCACATGGGTGCATAAGGAGTTGTGTAGAGCTGTCACTATCACCAAGGAAGGATGTGCCTCACCTCCTGTCCCTTTCTACTCTTCCTGCACGTCCAGACCTTGGCTCTATCCCCTTTGGCTTCATCTCATTCCTACAGAATTATTTGTTTATGTTTCCCTGTTTTAATAATTGTTTAGTCTTGTGTATTGCCTATTTAAAGGCTTCTCCATCACTTGTAACATTTATCCAGTATCAATACAAGTTTCTCTCACTCTAAACTCGTGGTTCTCTCTCTCTTGCTTGTGTCTAAACAATATTCACAATGTAAGGAGATAAGCATTATGGTTTAGAGGCTGCCTTAACTCTATCTCTCTTAAGGCAGCCTAATACTTGTAAAACTCAGTCTAAACTCTTCTTTATCTCCTCTTAAGCTCTAGATTACTGTCTAAATCCTCTTCATCTTAGGTACACAAACTCAAAGTGTTGTGTTACTTCAGAAGGATAGAGTCAAACTAGAGATTCTTTGCCACACATAACCAGTTTGCTGTCTAGGATCTTGGTTATAGTGTAGGCTATTTAAGAGGATTCAACCACCAGTTGGTTGTGTCTTCCTTTGAATGGTGAGTTCCTGTTGTATGGTTGAAGAGGATTCAGTTACAAGTTAACTGAATACTTTCTTGACATGAGACAAACACTCATGAATTCCAACACAAAGGAATGTTCATTGGCTACTCAGCTCACCAGAAAGGGTACAAATGTTATATACCAGAGACAAGAAAGGTTTTGGTGTCACGAGATGTCAAGTTTGTGGAATCTAGAGGGTACTATGATGAAAAGAGCTGGGACAGCCTTAAAGATCTTTCTCATGCACCCTCGGATAGGGCTAACAACTTGAGAATAATCTTGGAGAATCTAGGGATCAGCCAACCAAAACAAAGGGAAGAGGTACATGGACGCCCTACCCAAGTAGCTGAAGCTGGTGAGAATGAATCCCATCTTGATCATGAGGGGGGAAACCAATCAGAACCAGAACCAACACACCAAGAAAGTTCTGAAGTTCATGATCAGATTCCTGAAGTTCATGATCAACATGGTCAAGAAGAAGAGGAGAATCAGGAGCCCCAAATCAATGAAAATGAGACTGAGGTAGAAGAAGTGCAGCCCTTAAGGAGAAGCACTAGGATCAGAAAGGACCCATCAAATTGGATGAACACTAGAGTATACTACAATGCAAATGCAGTAGCTCATCCAATTCAAGCTACATGTTCCTTAGCACAATATCCAGAAGATCATCAAGTCTTTATGAGTAACCTGGACCAAGAGTACATACCAAGATCATATGAAGAGGCAATGGAGGATGATGAGTGGAAAGAATCTGTTGGTCATGAAACCCAAGCCATGATCAACAATGACACTTGGTATGAAGCTGAACTTCCAAAAGGCAAGAAGGCAGTGACTAGTAGATGGATTTTCACCATCAAGTACTTGGCTAATGGAAAACCAGAAAGGAAGAAGACAAGACTGGTTGCAAGAGGGTTCACTCAAACATATGGAGAAGACTACAATGATACCTTTGCTCCAGTGGCTAAGCTACACACTATAAGAATCATTCTCTCTCTAGCAGTCAACTTGGAGTGGGATCTATGGCAAATGGATGTGAAAAATGCATTCCTCCAAGGAGAACTAGAGGATGAGGTCTACATGCGTCCACCACCTGGTCTAGAACACTTAGTGAAACCAGGAAATGTTCTAAGACTCAAGAAGGCAATCTATGGGCTGAAACAATCACCAAGAGCTTGGTATCACAAACTAAGTACTACCTTGAATGGGAAGGGGTTTAGACGATCTGAGGCAGACCATACCCTATTCACTCTCACCAGCCAACAAGGTATAGTAGTCATCCTTGTGTATGTTGATGATATCATCATCACAGGGAATGATAAAGAAGGTATACTAGAAACCAAGGTTTACTTGAAATCTGTATTTGAAATTAAGGATTTAGGTGAACTAAAGTACTTTCTTGGAATAGAAGTATGCCGCTCTAAAGAGGGGCTCTTCTTATCCCAAAGAAAGTACACACTTGATCTCTTGAATGGAGCAGGTATGCTTGGAGAGAAACCGGCCAAAACACCATTGGAGGATGGCTATAAGATCTTGCGTGAGGGGGAGTATGAAGACACACCATTTGAGGATCCAAAACAATACAGAACACTAGTTGGTAAGCTCATATATTTAACCATCACTAGACCTGATATTTGTTTTGCTGTGAACCAGGTGAGCCAGCATATGCAAGTGCCAAAGGTTCATCACTGGAAGATGGTGGAAAGGATACTTAGATACCTTAGTGGAGCCCCTGGACAAGGAGTATGGATGGGGTGTAATGGCAACACAGAAGTGGTTGGATATTGTGATGCTGATTGGGCAGGAGATAGGAATGATAGGAAATCAACTACTGGCTATTGTACCTTCATTGGAGGCAACCTGGTCACATGGAAAAGCAAGAAGCAAAAGGTGGTTTCATGTTCAAGTGCAGAAGCTGAATACAGAGCCATGAGGAAGCTTACAAACGAGTTAGTCTGGATCAAAGGTCTACTCAATGATTTGAGAATTGAAGTCATCTCTCCAATCACAATGCATTGTGACAACCATGCAGCCATACACATAGCCTCAAACTCAGTGTTTCATGAGAGAACCAAGCACATTGAGGTGGACTGCCACAAAGTGAGACAAATGGTGATCCAAGGAGTTATCTTGCCATGCTACACACGGAGTGAAGATCAGTTAGCTGATATATTCACTAAAGCTGCAAGCACCAAGGTGTGTGAGTCCATCTATCCCAAACTTGGACTCACTGACATCACCAAGGCATGATCCTCTTAGCCATGGAGCTTCTACTCTTTTTCCTTAGTAGTTTTTATCCAAAAATGGGTTTTGCATATTAAGGTTTTAATGAGGGAAGTCTTCATGGATTCCAAGCTTGATCATTGCATTGGATCAAGCTTGAGGGGGAGTATTGACCTGAGGAAATAAAGAAGACAAAGAGATGAAGAATTGGTTATGTCTTGTCCGTACAAGTGTACGGAATAGCTTGAGGAACAAGGCTCCCATCCGTGACCTAGAAGGGACTTGAGTGACAAGGAAGAGAGGAGACTCGCCAAGTTTGAATCCTCAGAAGCTCCAGACCGTTGGGAAGCAAGGAGACAAGATGGTGAATTGTTTATAGTATAAGTCACATGTTCTACTTAAGGATGGGGAGCCTTGGAGACCGTTTAGCTCCTGTCACTTTCCCTCGGCCAGAGCCACATTAGTTTATTCATTCTCTTTGTTTATTCATTTCTGTACTGAAGGCCACTTGCCTATTTAACTTATGTACCAGAGCTCATTCAGAAGCAAGGAAATAGAATCTTCTCTCTCTCTTGCCTCACGATTTTCCCTACTCTCTCTCTCTTGTTCTTCTCTGGTTTCTCTCTTATTCTTCACAAAACTTACATGTAATGCCCTCACCAAGGCATAGAGCTCTTTGTCATAGGTTGCATAGTTGAGTGTGGCTCCTCCAAGCTTCTCACTGAAGTATGCAATGGGTTTCCTATCCTGCATCAACACGGCACCAATACCAATTCCTGATGCATCACATTCTATTTCAAAGGTTTTAGCAAAGTCAGGGAGCATAAGAAGAGGTGATTGAGTAAGCTTCTCTTTTAGGCTCTGGAAAGCCTTCTCTTGTGCTTCTCCCCATTTGAAACCAACATCCTTCTTGATAACTTCAGTTAAGGGAGCTGCAATGGTGCTAAAGTCCTTGACAAATCTCCTATAGAAGCCGGCAAGTCCATGGAAGCTCCTCACTTCTCCTACTGAGGTTGGACTCGGCCATTCCTTGATTGCCTTGATCTTCTCTTCATCAACCTTAACTCCATCTGCACTCACAACAAAGCCTAGGAAAACCAAGTTATCTGTGCAAAAGGTGCACTTCTTTAGGTTGGCATAAAGCTTCTCATTTCTTAGAACACTCAAGACAGCCTTAAGATGATCTAAATGCTCTTCTAGGTTCTTGCTATACACTAGGATGTCATCAAAGTATACTACAACCGATATCCCTATGAATGATCTAAGCACATGATTCATTAACCTCATGAATGTACTAGGTGCATTGGTTAATCCAAATGGCATAACTAACCACTCATACAATCCATGCTTAGTTTTAAATGCAGTTTTCCATTCATCTCCTTCTTTCATCCTAATCTGATGATAACCACTTTTTAAATCAATCTTAGAAAAGATGCAAGAACCATGCAATTCATCAAGCATATCATCTAGTCTAGGGATAGGGTGGCGATACTTCACTGTGATGTTGTTGATTGATCTACAATCAACACACATACGCCATGTACCATCCTTCTTAGGTACTAGGAGCACTGGCACAGCACATGGGCTCAAACTCTCTCGGATATAGCCCTTCTCCATGAGTTCTTCCACTTGTCTTTGCAACTCCTTGGTCTCAACCGGATTGCTTCTATATGCTGGACGGTTTGGGAGTGTAGATCCTGGCACAAAGTCTATCTGGTGCTCAATCCCCCTCAATGGTGGTAAACCAATGGGATTGTCCTCTGGAAATACATCTTGAAACTCCTGCAAAAGAGAAACCATTTCACTCGGATACACCGGTGTAGGATCAGTTAAGTTCAATAAAGACTCTTTGAACACAAGTAGGATAGTTGATTGTTTAGAGTTGAGAGTTCTTTTGATGTCACCCATGTTTGCATAGAAGTTTGGCTGCTTAGTTCCAGCCGGTTTTAGATCAATCTCCTTCTTCTTTTGGAGTTGAATCTGATCTTGTTGCACTTCCTTGGGTGTCAAGGGAACCAGAGTAGTCTTCTTGCCCTTGAACAGAAAGGAATGCTTGTTGGTGAAGCCATCATGGATCACACGTCTATCTGATTGCCATGGTCTTCCAAGAAGTATGTGACCGGCTTGCATAGGCAACACATCACACAATACTTCATCTTCATATCTCCCAATGGCTAAGGGAATGAGAACTTGACTTGAAACCTTCATGGTGCCTTCTTCATTCAGCCATTGCAACTTATAAGGTTTGGGATGCTTTTGAACCTTCAATCCCAACTTCTGGACCATTGACTCACTCGCAGCATTCACACAACTTCCTCCATCTACAATGAGGCTGCACACTTTTCCTTGGACCAAGCACCGGGTGTAAAAGAGGTTCTCACGCTGCTCTAGCTCCTCAGCCTTGTTTTGCAAGCTTAGAAGTCTTCTTGCTACTAAAAGCTTCCCCTGGACTGGTCCTTCTTCAAGCTCTTCCTCAGTGTCTTCTTGGTCAGACTCGGTGTTGTCTTCTCCTGAGGTGTACTCTCCATCTTCCCGCAAGAACATGACTCTCTTGTTGGTACACTCATTAGCATAGTGTCATCTTCCTTGGCACTTGAAGCACTTGACATCACGAGCTCTGGAACTAGATGCCTCAACCTTGCCTTTGCCCTTGTCAAGAGCACTGATTGGTTTAGGTTTGGCATCTTCTCTTAGATAGGACTTGTTGTCCTTCTGGAATGGTTTAGACTCCTTAGCATAAGGTGTCTTCTCTTCCTTGTTGTGGTGTAACCGGTTGGAGCCATACTGATTGCGTGAGTGTCCCCTCCTCTTGAGTTGTTGCTCAACAAGAATGGCCTTGTGTAGCATCTCTTCTAGCTCTACATAATGTTGCATCTCAACATTGTCTTGTATCTCTCGGTTTAACCCACAAAGGAACCTTGACATGGTTTGATGTGATCATGGACCGGATCACTAAGGAGGACAATGAGGAGAGTTTAGATGAGCAACATGAAGCCACAATGCATCAACCATTTGATGAGGATGCTCTAACCATTCCTGAAGGTCCCATGACTCGTTCCAGAGTCAAGAAGCTTAAGGAGAATGTTGTTGGATTACTCACTTCACATCCACAACAAGAAGGTCTTGGACAAGGTTTGATCCGAGATGTCTTGATCACCATTCAAGCCATCTCTACACCAAACTGAGTTAGTGTCTAGGCAGACATGGGGTGTGTGCTCTTTTCCTTGCTTTTGGTTTTGTCCCACGAGGTTTTCCAGGAGGAAGGTTTTTAACGAGGCCACAACTTGTCTACAAATCACCTAAGTACTATACTCGGTCCAAGCCTATTAGAAGTTGCATTTTATTTCATTATTAAGCTTATAAACTATAGTTTTCTTTCTTTCCTTTTTTGATTCCTTGTCGAAACCCTAGAGGCATGTCTCTGGTTTCTTATTTAAAGGGTTATTTATACCCTATTGTACTCATCCAATTTTTCTATACAAGTTTATTCATCTTTGCGGCTCTCTCTCTCTCTAAAAGAAGTGTGCCGAGTCTGGTGTGTCATATCCAGAGCCTAAGGGTGTTTAGTTTGGTGTGTAATATCCAAACCATTCATCTAGGAGTATCAAGAGATCAACCATCCCTCTTGTGTCACCATCCATTCCACACGTGATGCGTCCCTAGGATGCTCTTTGGTTGATGGGAATAGATAGATCCTTGCAAGAACGAATCAGAGACTCAAGTCCTTCAAGGCGTGTGGATTGATGGTGACACAAGAGGGATGGATGATCTCTTGATACTCCTAGATGAATGACTTGGATATGACACACCAAACTAGACACCCTTAGACTCTGGATACTGACACACCAGAACTCGACACCTTCTTTAGAGAGAGAGAGCCGCAAGGAGAAAGATAACTTGATATTAAAAGCTGGATGATTACAATAGGGTATAAGGCACCCTTTAAATAAGAAACCAGAGACATGCCTCTAGGGTTTTCGACCAAAGAACCAAAAAAGGAAAGAAAGCAAAACTATAGTTTATAAGTTAAATGAAATAAAATGGCACTTCTATTAGTCTTGGACCGAGTGTAGCACTTAGGTGATTTGTAGACATGTTGTGGCCTCGTTAAAAACCTTCCTTCTAGAAAACCTCGTGGGACAAAACCAAAAGCAAGGAAAAGAGCACGCACTCCATGTCTGCCTAGACACTACCTCAGTTTGGTGTAGAGATGGCTTGAATGGTGATCAAGACATCTCGGATCAAACCTTGTCCAAGACCTTCTTGTTGTGGATGTGAAGTGAGTAATCCAACAACATTCTCCTTAAGCTTCTTGACTCTGGAACGAGTCATGGGACCTTCATGAATGGTTAGAGCATCCTCATCAAATGGTTGATGCATTGTGGCTTCATGTTGCTCATCTAAACTCTCCCCATTGTCTTCCTTAGTGATCCGGTCCATGATCACATCATCCCCTCCCTCTTGAAAAGGATTTGTCCTCAAATCAGGTCCATCTACAACAAAAGGGGCCAAATCAGTGACATTGAAGCTATTTGATACATCGTACTTACCTTGGAGATCAAGCTTGTAGGCATTGTCATTGATCTTGTGGATGATCTCAAAGGGTCCATCAACCCTTGGCATCAGTTTGGACTTCCTCTCTATTGACATAGTCATGTGATATAGTCATGTGATATAGTTGATTTCATGCATCAACTACATGCATCAACTACATAGTCCGATAATATAGTCGACTACTTGCCTCAACTACATCATATAGTCAACCACATGAATCGACTACATGAACTGACTACATCACAAGGTTCAAACTCAGATGACCGTTGGCAAGCTCAGAGACAAGTGGGAGTATTTTATTCTATTCTATTTGTCTTGTTTCTGATTTGTATTGTCTTTAAATAATGTAACTCTGGCAATGAATTAAGTAAGGAAAATCATTTTCCTCCTTTACTCCTTTCTCTCTCGGATACTCTCTCTATCTCTCTCTCGCCTGTTCTTCATTCTCCTCTCCGAAATTCTTCAATTTCTTTCATGGTATCAGAGCCTTAAGCTCCTGATTACCTCATTTACTTCCGCAAGCTTACTCTATTCCTCAGTCCCTATTGTTTCTCTGGTTCAAATTTTCAAATATCTCTACAGATTTCTTTTATCCAGTGGATAATAAACTAGGGTTCTTGAGTTCTTTTGATTTTTTCTTGGCTGTGCTCACTCTGTTCTGTCTCTATTCCCGTTTCTTGAGAGTTTTATCTTGATTCTAAACGCCATTTCTTTCAGTTCCAGAGTGATTTATTCGTTTTCCAGCCTGAAAATTTTGAAAAACATCTTTGGCGCCTAAGAAGAAGATGGAGAACTACAGACCAGTTCACATTCCTTGCACACTCAAGGGACCAGGAAACTACATTACCTGGTCTAGACTGACAAGGACAGCCCTTGGTGGAAGAGGTCTTTGGGAGCATATCACTTCAAGCACAGCTCCAAAGAAAATCACCCAAGGAGAAGATGGCAAGGAGGTTGTAGTGGTAGATGAAGGCAAATGGGATCAGGAAGACCTCATGGTGCTGTCTATCATGCAAAGCTCTCTTGATGGTCCCCTTATGGACTCTTACTCACACTGCACTACTCCAAAACAGTTGTGGGATACCTTGCACAGGGTGTATGGCAACACTTCTAACCTCAACAGAATCTTTGAGGTCAAAAGGGCCATCAACAACCTACAGCAAGAAGATGGAGACTTCACCAAGCACCTTGGGAAGTATAGTCAGCTGTGGTCTGAGCTGGAGATGCTACGACCAAGCACCAATGACCCTGCCACTCTGGAAGTAAGGCGTGAGGAAGATAGAATCTTTGGACTACTCCTCACACTCAGCCCAAGCTTCATTGATGTGGTGAAACACATATTGAGAGACAAGGTGCTTCCAGGCTACGATGATGTATGTGCTCAACTTCAAAAGGAGATAGGCTCAGATGGACTCTTTGGTGGTGGAAAAGGAGGACTCTCTATGGCACACAAGGCAGAAAAGTTGGAAGGTGTATCAGCTAACAAAGCCTACTTCAAACCAAGAGGAGGAGGAGACAAGTCAGTGACTTGTGAGCATTGCAAGAAGCAAGGACACTCCAAAACCAACTGCTGGATCCTCCATCCTCATCTCAGACCAACCTCAACCAACAAATACAACCAGACTAGAGCCCATGAAGCAAGAGGACATGAGCATATGCGCATGGGAGATGATGGAAGAGCCTTGATCTCCACTGCACACAATGGTGCCTCCACCTCCCACGTCATGTCTCAACCATCTCATGAGGATGCATACATCCGCAAGTCAGACATTGAGGCCTTGATCAAGGCTCTCAATGCAAACTCTGGTAACCAAAGTATTAATGCTTTAAATTCTATTCACAATGCATCCCATACTGCTAGGCCATTGGTCATTGACTCAGGGGCATCTCATCATATGATTAGGGATGCTAGACTGATTAGTGATATTAAACCAGCCCTAGGAAGTGTTGTGATTGCAAATGGTGATAGAATTCCCATAGAAGGAATAGGCAATCTGAACCTATTTAACAAAGAATCTCAAGCTTTCTATATGCCTACATTTGCTTCTAACCTTGTTTCTGTGAAGAGAGCAGCTAATGATTTGAATTGCAATGTTATCTTTAGTCCTAATGATGTGTGCTTTCAGGATATTAAGACCAGTAAGATGCTGGGCAAAGGTGTAAGCAAGGGAGAACTATACTTTCTTGAAGATACCAAGCTTGGATCAGATTCTACTTATGCCTTTAATTCTGCTTCTGTTTTAGCTAATGATGTGTTATGGCATGCTAGATTAGGCCACCCCCATTCTCATGCTTTAAAATTGATGTTACCTAGTTTATCTTTGCAAAATGAAACGTGTGAAGCCTGTATACTTGGTAAACATCATAAGTCTGTCTTTCCTTCATCTATGACTATTTATGAAAATTGCTTTGATCTAGTGCATTCTGATGTTTGGACTGCTCCTTGTGCCTCTAGAGAAAACCATAAATATTTTGTCACATTTATAGATGAGAAATCTAAATATACTTGGCTCACACTGATTCAAAGTAAAGATAGAGTTTTAGAAGCGTTTATTAACTTCCAAAACTATGTAACTAACCATTTCAATTCAAAGATCAAAATTTTTAGGTCAGATAATGGGGGAGAATACACTAGCAATGCCTTCAGACAACACTTAGCAAAGCATGGAATCATTCATCAAACAAGCTGTCCATACACACCACAACAAAATGGAGTGGCTGAGAGGAAGAATAGACACCTTATGGAGGTTGCAAGGAGCATGATGTTCCACACCAATGTCCCAAAGAGGTTTTGGGGAGATGCTGTGGTGTCAGCATGCTATCTTATTAACAGAATCCCAACCAAAATCCCCAAAGATATGGTCAAACCAGGAAATGTTTTAAGGCTGAAGAAGGCAATTTATGGATTGAAACAATCACCAAGAGCCTGGTATCACAAACTGAGTACAACCTTAAATGGAAGAGGGTTTGTAAAATCAGAAGCTGACCATACTCTCTTCACCCTTACAAGTAAGCAAGGAATTGTGGTGATCCTGATCTATGTGGATGATATTATCATCACAGGAAGTAACAAGGAAGGTATCATCTCTACTAAAGCTTTCCTTAAGTACTTTCTAGGGATAGAAATGTGCCGCTCTAAAGAGGGGCTTTTCCTATCTCAAAGAAAGTACACACTTGATCTTTTAAATGAGACAGGAAAACTTGGAACGAGAGTAGCTAAGACACCACTTGAAGAAGGGTACAAAGTCTTGCGTGAGGGGGAGTTTGATGACACTGCTTTTGGCGACTTCAAACTCTATAGAAGAATGGTTGGGAAGTTGATCTACCTGACCATTACAAGACCAGACATCTGCTTTGCTGTGAACCAAGTAAGCCAATATATGCAAGCACCAAAGGTCCATCATTGGAACATGGTGGAGAGGATCATGAGATATCTAAGGGAAGCTCCTGCGTCAACGGTGTTTGGATGGGATGCAACCAAAGTACAGAGATTGTGGGATATTGTGATGCAGATTGGGCTGGTGATAGAGTGGACAGGAGGTCCACAACAGGGCTATTGCACATTTATTGGAGGCAATCTTGTGACTTGGAAGAGCAAGAAACAGAAGGTGGTGT
>CAJHQQ010004714.1:0-24538 GCA_905132885.1 Moricandia moricandioides | reverse complement strand
TCGATCCATGGCTAAGGCCTGATGTCGATCGACGCTAATAAAATAGGAAGTTCGTCCACTATGTTAATTAGACCAGCTCTCGCATGCATCTAACAACCTAGCTCAATGAAATCAATTATGGCACATTATCTACTCTCGTAGTTGTCCATGTCCAAAGTTCAAGTTTCTAGTTAGCTACCCTAGAACGCACACATTAAAGAAATTCCAAAGATTGATACTACTTCATCCTAGAATCCTATTTTGGGCCTAATTCATCAATACAATTATGAACCCTAAATCTAACAGGTGAATTACTCAGACATGATCAAAGAAAGCATGATGAACTGAATAATATAATGCATAGAATAATAAATGGGGTTCCAATATAGATCTCTGAAACAGTTCAGATCTTCTCCCCTGAACTACTAAAAGCTCAATACAAGAAAACTAAAAGCTGTAAAATAAAACGTGGTCTCTCTCTTCTGCCTAAAAAATGGTAGAACCCAAATAAACTAGGTCAAAACTCCATCCAGGGGCATTCTTGTAATTTTTCTTGTCTTGGGCTTGAAGTAGGCCAATACTCTTCGAGCGGGCCGTCGATCGATAACAAGGATGCTCCATCAATCGATGGTCATGCTTGAATTCGACTCATACTTAGCAGAATGTGAACAGCTACTCGATATCTCTTTTGAATACTCTAACAAGATCCATGATCTCCATAATGCTCTAAAATGTACCTCAACCTGTAAAGACTCTAAAACACAGTCTAGACACACATAATAGACTCCAAATAGGTTCCAAATGATGGTCTAAAACTGGTAAATAACAAGGTATATCATTACTCCCAAGGTAAAAGTTGCACTTTTATTTATGCAAGAAATAAGGTTAGTAGAGGGGTGAGTCAAGCTAGTATTTTCTAAGTTATTGTAGAATGGATTTGGATGCTATACTAGGATAGGTATATAAATTTTCTCTAAGATTGACACTTGTTTGATGTGGTTGCAACATAGTAAAAGTGATAATGATAAGCTAGAGATTTGTGGGTCCCTGTTTTTCAAATTTCTTCCACAGGTTTACCCTTGTTTCGCTTGAGCACAAGCAAAATGATAAGTATGGGGAGTTAATATGTCATGGATTTTACATGTTTTTACCCATGATATATACATGTTTTTAGAGTCTTTTATATGCATTTATAGTTGTTTTAGAGTCTTTACCGGTCTAATTACTTATTGGACAAACTTAGAGATTTTGTATCATTTTGGGGCTTTGAAGAATCTCTCTTGAAAACCAGAAGTCGAAAACTGTTTTATCATCTACCATCGATCGAGCCCAAATCATGACCGTCGATCGATGGCGCGACTGCCTAGGGTTTTATGATGATTTGAAGAAATTACAAAACTTACCCAGATATTACAATATTTGCAAGACAATTCACTGGCCACATTTTACACTACTTATCGGGTTTCCATTAGTTTTGTAACCCTAAGTCTTTACACACCTCTTTAAAAAAACACCATTGTTACTCTGTAGAGAGAGAGAGCTAAGATTGGAGAAAGAGATCTACTCATCATTCACATAGAAGATCTTGAACTCACTGTTAATTTACTATGTTTCTTATATGCACTTTATTCAGATTTAAATATGTTCTTTATAATCATGTCTGAGTAATTCAACTGTTAGATTTAGGGTTCTTCAAAGGTAGTCTATATGAATTGGTAATTATGCATTTCTATTAGGGATATTTAACTAGTTCTTCATCTAGATTTTTCTTATTGCAAGGATTAAGACTAATCACCTTAAACCTAGATCTTATGATTAATTTGCTCAAGCAAAAGCTTGATCAATTACTTGAACCAAATTTTAGATGATCACTACTAGATGCATACGAGAGTTGATCTAATAGGTTAAAGAACTTATCAAACCTTGTCGCTGAATCTGTTAGAAGTAACGTCGATCGACAGTACATCGTGACCATCGATCGACGCTCCCGTAAGGATTAACAATCTTTTAACCGGAGTTTGAGTTCCGAACTATACTTAAATAAACCCCTGGTAAATTAATTAGTTACATCTTCACCCTACCTAAAAATTTTCTTAGGTCTAATTTATTTTCCTTTTGATAAAACCTACAAACCAATTTTGTAATCACATTACAACTTATAAATTTTTGTCTAGCTTTATTACAAAATCAATAAATCTATTGTGTAATTTTAGAGTCTCTGTATATTCGATCCCTAAGTATTACAGTTGAACTTCTTATTTGAGAGAATAATCAATAGCTCTAAGGTAATTTGAGCATGTATACAGAATCAAAAAAAAAAAGATTTACGAAAGATTATAGTTTATAACTTAGCGTGTTAGTTGACTCTTCCAATCATCTTTGTTGGTCACTGGAAATTGTTTCTTTTGTGTTCTTTTACGCGTTAGCCCTTTACCGATACCTACCTCTCCTGCCATGACTACTATTATTCTTAGTACTTTTGGTTAAAGTATAATTACTTTTGGTTAAAGTATCTAAAGAACGTGATGGACGTGCTGGAAAAGTAAGAATTATGTGATGCATTACCAAAAAGAAAGAGCCATAGGTAGTTCATTCAACTGGAATATATTATATTGTCTTTTTTTTTTTTTGTTAACCAGGAGGTGTCTGGGCTGTAGACCCACCTAATCCCCCCAGACCCGGGACCAGTCGGCGCTAATACCTTATATGGCGTAAAGCATCCCGTGGCCGGGACTCGAACTCGTGATGGCGTACATCTCAGCTGAGGTTCCTTTACCACTAGACCACGAGGCCCGGTTTTATTATATTGTCTTTGTGTTAAAGATCTTTGGTTTAAGTGATCATTGAGAAAAAAAACTAATATTCTAAGATGTGATTTCTGATTGTGAGATTACGACTTTTAGTCCCGAACTTCATTATATTCAAAAAAAAAATTACCAAAAAGAAAAAAAAGGAAAACCTATAAAGAAACCATGAACCAGAACTAGAAGATATATTTTTTTGTGTAGTTAGTTAGGGAAAGTAATGCATGGTCTAAACCTACCGTGAACACTATTTTATTTCTGCGAGAAGTCATCAAATGGCAATTTAGAAATTTAGTATCAAGTTTTTAATATAGGTCTTTTTTGTAAACATTAGGTGTTTTTTTTTTTTTGAAAAAGGTTGTCATAATTGAGTTTTTAATATAGCTTTATCGAGTATAGTTACCTTAGATGAAACCTAAAGCTTACATAAATTAAGTTACGTGTATGTTTAAAATGGAAGTAATATTATATATTGTCGTTTTGGAGAGCCTATCCTCCTATATATATATATATATATATATATATATATATATATATATATATGTTTAAAATGGAAGTAATATTATATATTGTCGTTTTGGAGAGCCTATCCTCCTATATATATATATATATATATATATATATATATATATATATATATATATATATTCTAAAAATATGTCAATGAATGCGAAACAGTCAAATATATAATTTTAAAAAATTCTAATAATTTTTCAATAACAATGTGATATCACAGATTTATCACTTTGAGAAATGATTAAAATATTTTTATTTTTTAAAAAATAATTTTTATGATAAATCATTTAAAATTATATTAATAATTTTTTTTATTTAATTAATCTATTAATAGAAATAGATGAAATAAAAATATTATATGGTACTTCCTTTAAATTATATTAATCAAACACATGTTTTCCTAGAGTTAATAATCTATTAATATAATTTATATAGCTTTTATTATAATATAATTAGCCTGCTTATTTTTAATAATCAAAAAATGAGACATACATAAAAACACGAGAGAAAATAATAAAATATGATTGTTGTGTTCTTGGTTATTTTATATTATTATGATTTAATTTTTATTTGTTTGTCGAGATGTATATATTTTAGTGTTAATACAATGTTAGGTAATTAGTTTTATGTGTTTTTAAAACGTTAAGATGAATTGAAAAAGGAAGATCAATAAAATTACCTATTCTACAATTATTAAAGTCAAAGATGAAAAATATAATGTAACTGAAAGTAAAAAAATATTATTTAAAAAAATAATAGGATGTATTTTTGCGGCATAATAAATTTTTAAAATGTAAAATAATAAAAAGATTAACAAATTTTATACAATAAAAACATTTTATTTGATTTAACATTGGATCAAATTAATATTAAGTATATATGCCTAAAATAACGACATTGTGTTATTTAAAATTTAAAAATTAATTTTTATTTTATATATAATTAGTTAATCATATTTAATTAAAATTTGTATTTTTAAAAGTAATTTAAAATAAATGAAAATAATAATTTTTAAAGATATCTAAATTGTGCTTAGTTTTAATAATAACAAATTCTGTTATAAATTAGTGTTTGATAAAATAGTGTGATGATCGAAGATAATTTAAGGAATAATTTTTTTTTTAAAACCATTTGAGTTTTATGTTAAGCACTAAATAAAAAAATTAGTGAGAAAGTGTGATTTGTGATTTTACAAAATTATTAGAGAAATTGCTTAAACTACCATTTCCTAATACATGTTTTAATGTTTTCTTTAACCAAATTTATCATTAGTTTTAAAGAGATAAATTCTACAATATATTAATTGAAAAGTCACTTAACTATTTTGTATGGGTTTTTAATAGGTTCAGTTTTTTTTAAAAAATAATTATAATTTGATTGTTTGTTAACTTTTATTAGTTAACTTCTAAAAGTAAAAGGAAAATCTAGAATTAATAAATAAAAATTACCAAATAACACATTTAATATTTCAAATAATGATTTTACTAAATGTAGAATTAGAGAAATAATATATATGTTTATCAATTTATTTATTTTTATTAATTATTTATATATAATTAAATAAAATAATTAATATTTTTTTATTGAAATAAATTTGATGTATTCTTATATAAAAGAATTAGATTTGTAGGTAAGAAATTATTAGAACGTTTAAGATTTTTTATAGCCCACCCAAAAACATTTACAAAAGATCTTCATGATAAAAGTCACTGATTATATTGGTTATATTAGAGCCATTAAAACTTTTTTTATTTTGAAAGCTAGACTATTTCCGGATTTTCACGAGTTAAAATAAAATATAAAGCAATTCTACTACTAATTATCTAAATTAATCATAATATTGTTTTTCTGTAAGAGAAAGATTTTTAATGATTAATGTTTATGTTGTTGAACTATTTTAAATCTCATTGATCTTCTAAAACAATAATGAAATTTCTCATTATCAAACTTTTTGAAATAAAAAATTTCTCATTATTATCTAAAAATTATAACAGTGTAAACTTAAAATATATTTTTGATATAATATAACTACCCGCAAAATTGTGGGTAAACACCTAGTATTTATTAAAACTTCTGATAATCCGTAATAGTTTTTCCATTTTACGTGTAAAAATTAGGATATTCACTAAGATTTTATTTTAGAGATTTTTTTAGAAACCTAAACTAAACGAAAAATTCATTAAATTTTAAGTTGTTTTGCTATGGTACTTTTGAGTGGTAGTCATGCCCTCTTTAGTCGATTATGTAGGTATATACACTATTCCCTTTTTGTCGTGAGAATAGGCAGCTGCTCGCCCGAGAGCAATAGGAGCTGTTCGTTGTCGAAGAGTTGTGTGAGCTCGTTGTTTTCAGAGAGCAGTGAGAGTTCGTTGAGATGATGGAAGAAGTGAGATGGACAAGATGACATGGTTGAGGCGAGGTGAACGAGATGAGATTGTCATCGAAGTTGAGAAAGTGAGATGACCGTTGAGATGGGTGCTATGAAATGGTCGTCGAGGTGGACGAGGTGAGATGGTTGAAACGAGGTCAACGAGATTCATGGTCGTTAAGTTCGATTATGTGAGATGGTCGTTGAGGTGGATTATGTGAGATGGTCGTCGAGATGGACTAGATGAAATGGTTGAGACGAGGTCACCGAGATGAGATGGTCGTTGAGGTGGATGATGTGAGATGGTTGTCGAGGTGGATGGTTGAGAAGAATTCAACGAGATGAGATGGTCATCGAGGTGGATGAAGTGAGATGGTTAAGGCGAGGTCAATGAGGAGATCGTCGTTGAGGTAGTCGAGGTGGACGAGGTTAGATGGTTGAGGTGATGTCAAAGAGATGACGTTGTCGAGGTGGACAAGGTGAGATTATCGATTGGAAGCACAAATATTTGAGAGTTGTGAGAGGGGGTGATTTTGGAATCATGATCGTTAAAGGTTTTTGAGGCTATCAAACGATTTTTCTCCAAAGGCTTGGCTTAGCCGCTACACTTGGCCGCTGGGACAGTTAGGAAACTCGTCTTATGAACCAAAATCACCATTTTTGCCTCTAAACCATCTACAAAGGCTCCAAACTCACCAAATTGCATCTCTATCACCTAATATGGACAAATTTATATGCAATGCACTTAAATGTACTCTAAATGCATCTAAATGGACAAAGTGAAAACTAAAACGATTGTTAAAACCTATCAAATACACAATATATCAACTCTCCCAAACTTGTCATTTACTTGTCCCAAGTAAACTTTCAAGAATAGGGTGAGGAAGATGTGAAGGTGGGAGAACATTACCAAAAGATACTCTTCAAAACCATCAATGTAATATCCTTACGAAATCATATTAAATAGCAAGAATGAGACATCCTATCAAAATCTAACTTCTCTAGGCCTATCTCAACTCATCGATCTCTTACACCCATCCTCAAGACTCCACAAACAAGCCAAGCAACCAACTCTCACATTAATTACACAATAATCAAAGTGTACTTTTGCAAATGAGAAATTGGTCCTAATCATTTAACTTGGTGAGAACAAGGCTTGAAGTTGTGGTGAAGAAAGAGGGCTATTAAGTTCTTTCATGGTGGTTTATTCTCAAGAACAAGTAACTTGACATTATGCATAATATATCTAAGAAAGAAAACAACTCATGCATACAATGTTCAATCCTCATTGTTCTACCCAGTTCCTAGACACGAAACATTTTCTACCCTTGATTACCAATGTCAAATACCATTTCACTCACCCAAAGACTCCAAAAACACTCAAGAACATTCTCACTTTTAGAACTTTTTTTTCTTTTGTATACTAGATATTATTTCACTATTTTTCTTAGTCTTAACTCTCTTTTTTTCTTCTTTTTCCCAACTCTTTTGAATCTTTCTTTTCTTCTCTAAGGAGTTTTCCTTATTTTGACACTCTTTGAGCTAACCTTTTCTTTTTCTTTGATCCCTAATATCTTATCTTTTCTTTGAAATATTGAGTTCGCTCTTTTCACTCACTTTTCTCTCAACCCTTCAAGATCAAACACTCAATACTCCCTTCCCATCCTATGAGCTAGACAATCATGAGATCCTAAAGTTAGCAAGTAATGAGGACCAACCATTATCGTTCCCAATACTCTCAAATTTATGCACATATCAAGCTTTCAAAAGAGATCTCACTCAGCAAATTAGTAATGGCTTGAAAGGAAGGTAGGGTTAAGAGTGTGGAGAGCCATCTAAAGGAGAGATGGCCACTTGAGTTGCCAAAGATTGGAAGAAATGAATAAGACTAACTCAAGTGTGTGTGAGGTAACCATGGTCAAGCACAAGAAGATCACATAAGCAAGATAGATTAGGTTCATTAAATCAAGTAAGATTGGAGTTGGTTTTAAGGACAAGCAAGCTTCATCATTCAAACAAGTTTCAAGAGGGGTTTTCAAGGCTCGAAATCTACAAATTCTAAAAAGGATTTTCAAGCTACTTATTATGATTGAGAAGGTTATCACATAGTTCTTTGCATGAGTTCTTTACAAGTTTTGCTCCCAATGCATGAATGCAATCTACATGCTTCTAGACTCAATCCTAAAGATGCAAATGATGAAACTAAATGCTTCTTTTTGTTGTTTTTCAAAAAAAATATTTTATTTTGGTGTTTTCTAATGCATTAACTATTTACAATGCATGACTCGAAGGTTTTAATTTATCAAAATAAACAGCATTAGATACTTGGTACATCCCCCAAACTTAAATCACAGTCTCTGTGTGACTAAGAGAAAGTGATATACTGAAAATATGAAAAAAACAAAAGAATAGTGGTATACACAATGAAAGCTTTGAGTAGTATTTGAAGTGGAGATTGGAGTATGGCAGTGGATGTCTAGAGTCGGTTCAAGGAGCTGGCATGATTTATAGAGACGAGAGGAGGTTGATGTGGGATGTCTACCATAAGGCTCGGGTGCTTCGCCGCCTTTCTTCTCTCCTCTAGTGCTAGAATCAACCTGAAAATATCAACCAAATTTATTAAACAACCTAATAAGAAAGAAAGAGTAAGAGTAAGAGTATATACAAGGATAACATGGTACTTCCTCCCAAGTGATCTTGTTTTAAGTCTCTAGCTTGACTACCTTTTCACTTGGCTAATGAGAAGGAGGATCCTTCCCACCTTCAAGAGTGATGGTGAGGACTTGTGAAAGGAGCTCTTGAAGCTTGATTGGATCATCTTGAAGCTGAGGAGTTATGATGGCCCTTGCAATTGAGAATGGTTTGAACATTCTCTTGCACTTTATCTTGTACTAAATATCTCCATCCTTGAGCTTCATTGGGTAAAGAGTGAGAGTGAGTGGCATTTTATCAAGAGGTGGAGGGTGAGATTCTTTCATCTTCTTCTTCTTTCCTTCTTTTGAGCATTTTCCAACTGCTCATCACACATCGCTTGAGAAGACTCCCCATCAAGACTTTCTTTCCCACTAACAACCACTTCATCCTTCATCTTCTCAATGGGATGTTCTTCACAAGTGATGGTTCCACAATACTCAACATTCACCATTGGAGACTTGATTGGGTAGGAGATAGATTTGTTGATATTATGGAGATTCACCATCTTATTAGGGAAATCAATGCAAGCACCCACAATATCAAGGAATGGTGTGCCTAAGATCAATGGTGCTCTCCTCTTAGTCATCATATCCAAGACAGTGAAGTCTATTGGAATGTTGCATGTTCCAATCATCAATGGAAAGTCCTTGATGAGACCAATAGGGGTTGTAGAAGAATAATGCCCAAACATGAGGGAATAAGTGTTAGTTTCCATGTTCTTAATCCCTAATCTCTTCACCATCTCCAATGAGATCACATTCACACTTGCACCATAATCAACAAGAGCATCATCAAGTCTGAATTCACCAAGAGATGAAGGTAATGTGAACTTCCCTTGGTCTTCAAGCTTAGGAAGAGACTTTTGTGGGACTTGTGGATAAAGCCTCGCTGTAAATATGTTTAGAAGATCTCCTACTTCTTCTTTGTAAGCTAGAATGTCCTTGATGAGTGACAAGAGGGTTATTTATGTATTTCAATGCAAACTTGATAGGGCCTGATATTTACCACTATTGTGCCATGATATCATCCCTATTTAGAGTATATTATATTTGTGTGGAGTATGTTTTAGAGTATTTTCTGGTTCAGGTACGTTATGGAGAACTTTGGTAATTCTCGAGCTTTTAATGAAGAACTGCGCAGATGCGTCAGATGTTTAGCTATGGATATAGATCTTTCCACCGTAAGATTGAGATTATATTTAAACATAAGATAGAGCTTTGAGTTAGCTTTCCAATGCCACAGATGTGAGGTCCATCGGACGGTTAGATCTAACGTTATGCCCGATTTACTGAAGAGTGGTCTGTATGTCTCGCGAGACGAAGCTGTCGAGAAGATGAATGAGTGTCGATCGACAGCACATCCTTGGTTTCGATCGACGGTGATCCCAGAAGACAGCCCCGACTTTTTTTTATGGCCGGATTAAGCCTAGAAGCCATCACAAATTACCAAAATACCCATAGACGACCTAAAACCCTATTTATATGTTTTCTAAGCCAATGTTGACGACTACGCTTGATACACTTACCAAGCTTTATTCTATCTACTGTTTTAGGGTTATGAGAGAAAGGGGAAACTCCTTCAGAGTCCTCCTGGAACTCTTTTGGTTCTTTATTTGATTTCTATTATATATTTATTATATTCATCTATGATTTCTGTGACAAAGATCATGTCTGAGTATATCTCTTGTTAGGTTTAGAGTTTATTAATGGTATTGATGGGTTAACCAAACAATATAATTTCTAGGCTGATTATTAGATCGATCAATAGAATTGTGTTTATTGCTCGTGTTCTAGAGTAGCTAACTAGAACCCTGATCAGAGGATAGTTAGGCGCAAGCGAGAGCATGATCTACTACCATAATTACTCCTGTTGAGCTAGGTTGCAGAAACAAACGAGAGTTAATTTAGTTAATTTAGTTAATTTAGTGAACTTATCGAATTAGTTCATAATGCTTGACTCAAGAGACCATCGATCGATGCAGGATCATTTCCATCGATCAACGGTCATTCCGTGTCAACAAGCGAGAGCTGAGATATCGGACTTAGTCAATAAATTAGACTCGAAGCGAGAGCTGGTCGTCTTTTACATTAGATATCAAGTTCAATGATTCATACCGTTGGCTTCTATCCTCTATAATTGATGTAGCTTTAATTATGCACTCTCAAATTAACCCTATAAGTTATTTTTTTACTCTCTCAAATAAGAGGTTCAGTTGTAGTACTTAGGGATCAAATCCATAGGGAGCGTGGGCACACAATATACTATAGATGTTTAGATTAAGCTAGGCAAACAATTTATTAAAGAAGTAATAGTAGACAAGTAAGTAAGTGATTGATTTGATAACAATAAGATGAAAATAGCTAGGTCTAGGGATTTATCAATCAATAGATTCGAAACACAAATCAAGGATGCTAAGGGTTTTATAGATCAAATTCTAGAACTTGAATTCAATAAGCAAGTAATCCAGCTCTCGCATGCAATTACTAATCAGATGCATAAGTTCTATGTTCCAGCTCTCGCATGCAAACAAGGATCGAGCGTCGATCGATACCAATGTTTGGGTATGGATCAACTACCTCAGACAAGCATTAACAAACATATCGATAATGTTCAAATAGATCCTAGACCAACTCTCGTATGCGCCTAGATATCTAATCAACACAGGGCTCGGGTTCTGTTAATTAATTGCACTCGTGCCTTTCAATTTTCCTATGATTTTCAGTTCAAGCAATCAGTCACACTCGTGCTATTCCACTACTCAAGATTCTAGTATTACAAGCCACCATGGTGTAGAGATCTATAGATAATCTAGCAATCTTATGACAATAAGTTTGACATTAAGAACACGCAATCCCTAAACCTAACAAGATGATTACTCAGACATGGAAGCAATAACACAAATCATAGTCTGAATAAATAATAGATATAGAAATCAATATAAAACCAAAGGAGTTCCAATCAATCTCTGAAGGAGAATGGATCTTCTCTCTAAAACTTAAGAGATTGAATAAAATAAAGCTTAGTCATCAACAATGGCCTAGAAAACTATATAAATTAGGTCTAAACTCGTGCAGGGGTATTCTAGTAACTTTCCATGACATATGGGCTTAATTCGGCCATAAAAACAAGTTGGATCTGTCTTCTGGGATCACCGTCGATCGATGGTAAGGCTGTGTCGTCGATCGACACTCATTTATCCGCTCGACAGCTTCCTCTCGCGAGGCAGACAAACCAATCTTCCGTACATCGGGCATAACTTTAGATCTAACCGTCTGATGGACCAAACCGGTGGCATTGGAAATCTAACTCAAAGCTTTATATTCTTTCAAAATATTAGCTCAATCGCACCGTGGGAAGGTCTCCATCCATAGCTAAACATCTGACGCATATGCGCAGTTCTGCATCTCTAAAAGCTCCATAATCACCAAAGTTCTCCAGAACGTACCTGAACCTGAAAATGCTCTAAAACATACTCCAAACACATATAATAGACCCTAAATAGCGCTGATATCATGGCACAATAGTGGTAAATATCAGGCCCTATCAAGTCCCCCAGACTTACTTGCTTGTCCTCAAGCAAACAAAGCCTATGAAAGAGGTTTTAAAAGGCGAAAACTCACATAATGTCTAAGTATAACTGTCACCTACATTGTTGCAACCACATCTTATCACGTCAATCACAGAGAAACTTTATATACCATATCCTAGTATAGCAACCAAATTCATTCTACCAACAACTTAGCGAATACTAGTCTGACTCTCCCCTCTACTGATTTCATTTCTTTGCATAAAATAACAGTGCAGGCTTTACCTTGGGATTGTCGATCAAAGGATATATGGACTCTTAGCTCTGCAAGTATATGAACACACAGGTAGTCTTCTCTGATTCCTTTCCTCTCTCTCTTCTCATTTCTTCTCAGTCAATGTCTCCCTTCTTTTGAGGGTATCATTTTTTTTTTAATTAACTGAGATATTTTGATAGGCTTCCATGAATCAAAATTGGTTTTTGCCACCAGATCATGTTCACTTCTTTTTGACATTTATCTCTTTCTAGAAGCATATGAATCAAGCTTTAATGGTTGTAGCCACCAAATTCTGTTCGACTCCTTTTTAATCTGAAGGGGAGAGAGAGGAGAATCAGAAGCACACAGACTTTTACCTTCCAGTCTTACAGAAGGAATCCGATACAGTTTATACAAAATCACAAAGCAAGCAAATAATGTCAAGATTAGTGTTGGAAATCAGCTTCGGTTCCTTCAAACTTTCTAAGCAAGTGTGATTTAGCGGCATGATGATCCGCTTTGGTATCTTTAGTAATCTCTGCAAACAACCTTCTAAGAATGGTGCTAAAGTGTGGTAGTCAATAATAAATCTTCATCATAGTCTCCTTCTTGACTCAATAATTTTTTTTGAAAAACTTATATATATATATATATATATATAGTAAATAAGACTCAAACCGCAAACCTCCCCAAACTTAAATTACACTGTCCCCAGTGTAATCTGCCTTGGATTGGTTAGGAAAAATCAAATCATAAGTAAATAGCTTAAGAGAGAAATTCGATACCAGAATCTGTAAAAGAGTGACGATCGATGGCAGATAGATGGTGTCGACCGATGGTCATGATCCATGGTCGATCAATGTTTATTCTTCAGTGTCTATCGATGGTACCCCTGTTTTCTGATGGTGAACATCGATAGACATAGTTAAGTGGCGATCGATCGATGCTCGGTTTGATCCGTCGATCGATAGTGATCAAGTGTCGATCGATGCTCTACGCAATCTATCTTCCTCTAATCTCTTTTTTTTTAAACTATAATAAATAAATATAAAAATTAGTAATAAATGAAAAATAAAATATAACTAAAACTTACTAAATAGTGGGTTGCCTCCCACTCAGTGCTTGTTTTTAGTCTTTATCTTGACGTTTTGAAACTCTGATTCAGTTCGGATGAGACTGGGAACTTGCTCCAAAAAATTCCCAGTGTCTAATATCTTCAGCTTCATAACCCTTTTTTTTAAAGCTTCCATTGAATATTCTCCTTTGTCTATCATTTCAGCAATAAGAAGTGCTCGAAGCTTTGCAAATGGCTGCGAGAAGCATCTGATGCGCACTCTGTAACTCCTGACACCATCTGAGAAGGGGGGAATCAATGATAACTGAGGACCTTCCTTGATTTTTTTTCTCTCTTCTTCCAATTCCTCATCTTCTTTCCCCTAGACTTGTCTGATCTTGTGGTGCCTCCATCAAAAAGATTATGAAACTCTTCAAACTCATTCTGCTCTGATCCGTGATGAGTGTCGATCGACGCTCTAGTATTGATGTCGATCGATGTTCAAATGGTCGCGTCGACCGATTTATCAATGATGGTGTCGATCGATGCTGCGACCGATGGTCCTTGGTCAATGTCACCTTCATACTTCAATACTTTCTAAGAAATAATTGTATGCTGAAGATCATAAATACCTCAACGTAGAGATCCACATGCACACTTCCATCTGGTGGAATAGGAAATTCAACCTCAAAAACAGCACAGGGAACCACAAAATTCATAGGGTCATGTACCATCTTCGTTCTTTTGTGAAAACTAGCAGCTTCTTGTGTGCAGATAGGTGGTCATAGATGTTCCGGGACAGAAAGATGTGAGGTCTTGGACACATGCATTCTCTCCTCTACCGGTCCTGGTTTAATCATGTAACTTGGTTGTTCGTCCAAAAATGAGTGTCGATCGACGTCAACTAGGTGTTATCGATCGATGATGGGCTTTGGGTGTTGATCGATGCAGCAGGGTGGGTGTTGATCGATGCAGTAGGGTGGGTGTCGATCGATGATATCGGGTTGGGGTAAATCGATGCTAGCTTGTGCTGATCGTCATCAAGCTTCTTCTCCGAGTTCTGATGATTTCTTCAAGCCATTCTTCAAGCTCCATAGTGGAATTCCTACTCAAATCCAAATACCCAAGTTTGTCTTTATCCTTTGGCTCCAAGAGATCTCCGATGGTGATGTTTCTTTCTACATCCGGAGCATGATAACAACTTGATACATCGGTGCTCTCTAGTGTCGAGTCTGCAATGTTCTGAAGATAACAAGATCTTACATGGATTTCGAGTGGTGTCGACCGATAACCGTGGTTAGTGTCGATCAATGCTGGGGTCTTAGGGTCGATCGACATTGAGATCTTAGTGTCGATCGACACCGAGGTCGGATCGATAATATCAGCTTCTTCTGCTCTGCTCGGCTCAGATCCACGATACTTAATACTCATTGCTACGTATTCGAGAAGCTGTCGTGGAATCTTGTCTTCTTTCTTAATTTGCCAAATTTCAAAAATCTTGTCCCACATATCGTTGATTTCTTTTTCTCAAAATTCTGCAGCTTCATCGAGAAATTCATAAAGGAATGCTCTTTCAATATCATCCCAGCGAGTCAGAGATCGTGGTTCCAGTCGACTAAACCAGCTAAATGCATTCCCATAGATATAATAGGGGAAGATCTTGCAGAGCATGTGGTATTCAGACACTTCATTCTGCTCGCTCCTTGAGACTAGATCCACAAGTTCTTCGATGTGTTCATTCGGATCTTCATGAGGCAAACCCTGAAAAGAGTTATGAGATGCCCAATCATACCATTCACGGCTCATCTGGAAGTCATTTATCTCAGCAACAGCAATGACATCAGGGATCACATCTCCTTGTGCATTAATCAATTGTCCTATATTGTTGCGAGGAAGACCTTTTCGTCTCGTAAGATCCCATTCTCATCAACTTCAAGTATAAGAACTTCAATTTCCTCTTTCTTCTCGAAACTAGTATCGATCGACGGTGAAGTGTGGGTGTTGATCGATGTCATGATGTTAGTATCGGTCGACGGTGAAGTATTGGTCTCAATTGCTCGCTTCTCTTTGCTAGCAATCACTGCTTGGAGGGTGTCGACTGCCCTCGTAGACTTATGGATCGTGCGCGAATAAGCATGTTCTTTTTTTGAAGAACCCAAAAATCCTCTCCTCATTGCTTCCTGGTACTAGTATGTACCTGAAGCACAAGAAATATTTTTTATATAAGTAAACTATTATAGAAAAATACCTAGACTAAATCAAACAAATTGAGTCTAATGGTGAATCCTTGCTCCCTGGCAACAACGCCAAATTTGAAAGGAGGGTTTTTATGTATTTTAATGCAAACTCTATCAAATTAACCCTACGAGCTACTCTTGCCAAGAGAGGTAAAATTTTAGTATTTAGGGATCGAATCCACAGGGAGAGTGGGCACACAATAAACTCAACACAGTCGCGATTAAGCTAGGCAAATAGATTAATAAGCAGTAATAAACTATAGCAGATAATTGATTGATTGGTACAATAATAATAAATAGTTAGATGCAAGGTGTCAGGAAAATGGATTATAGAGGATAAAAGCTAAGGGTATTAGTCATAGACATCGATATCTAATGTAAAAGACGACCAGCTCTCGGTGCGAGTCTAATATATTGACTAAGTCTGATGTCTCAGCTCTCGCTTGTTGACATGGAATGACCGTCGATCGATGGCAATGATCATGCGTCGATCGATGGTCTCTTGATTCAAGTTTTATGACCTAATTCAATAAGTTCACTAAATTAACTAAACCAACTCTCGGTTGTTTCTAGCAACCTAGCTCAATAGGATTAATTCTGGTAGTAGACCATGCTCTGGATTGCGCCTAATTATCCTATGATCAAGGTTCTAGTTAGCTACTCTAGAACACAAGCAATAAACACAATTCTATTGATAGATATAATAATCAGCCTAGTAATTATATTATTTGGCTAATCCATCAATATCATTAATAAACCCTAAACCTAACAAGAGATCTACTCAGAAATGATCTTTGTCACAAAAATCATAGATGAATAGAATAGGTATAGAATAGAAATCAAATAAAGAACCCAAGGAGTTCCAGGATGACACTAAAGGAGTTCTTCCCTTCTCTCCTAACTCTAAACAATAGATAAAATAAAGCTTGGTGCTTAGACAATGGCATAGAAACATATAAATAGAGTTTTTAGGTTGTCCATGGGTATTTTGGTAATTTGTGATGGATTTTGGGCTTAAGTCGGCCATAAAACAATTCAGGCCTGTCTTCTTGGATTACTGTCGATCAACACCAAGGTTGTGTCGTCGATCGACACTCATTCATCTTCTCGATAGCTTCCTCTCGCGAGGCAGACCGACCATTCTCCAGTAAAATAGGCATAACTTTAGAGCTAGCTGTCATATGGACCTCAAATTGGTGGCATTGTAAAGCTAACTCAAATCTCTAACGTCTTTCAAAATATCAGCTCAATCGTACAGTGGGAAAGTCTCCATCCATAGCTAAACATCTGACACATCTGCGCACTTTTGTATCTCTAAAAGCTCCAGAATCACCAAACTTCTCCCGAACGTACCTGAACCTGAAAATACTCTAAAACATATCCAAAAACATATAATAGACTCTAAATAGGGCTGATATCATGGCACAATTGTGGTAAATATTAGGCCCTATCAATGAGCATCATGCATATTTGAGATCTCTGGAAGCTTGACTCCTACATCACTCATGTCTTTTCTGAACTTAGATATCACTTTCTTTTTAGATTTAGTGAGAAAACTTTGTGGAAATGGGAGCTTATAATAAGGTGATTGCTCAACCTCAGAAGTTTCTTCCAGCTCAACCTCCTTCAACTTATGGACAGCTTTCCTATTAACCTGTTTTGTAGCCTTGTGTTTAGATGGTTGCACAACCTTTTTCTAAACCTTCTCTACAACTTGTATCTCAACTCTCTATACAACCTTGTGTTCAGCCTTCTCCACAATCTACCCCTCAGCCTTGGCTACAATATGTTTTCCAACATGTCCATTCTTAGTTCCATACAAGAGTCTTTCAATCTCATCCACTTCTTTCTCATGATCACTCAATACAATCTCAGAAACATCATTAAAAATAATGGCATTGCAATACTATTAGGGATTCTACTATGATTTTCCTGGTAAAGATCCCACTGGGCGCTTAGAGCTTGAAGTCATGGAGGCAAACTCTTTCTCTTAAGTCTTGAACTTATTGTTGATCTCATTGTAGCTTCCATCAATCTTTGTGTGGATGTTCTTTAGTTCATCTCCAATATTTTTTTTTCCATTTCTTGCTTGAGATTCTAGTAGATGCTTGAACATTGATTCCACACTTGTATCTTTGGACTGAACTTGTGAAGAGGTTCCTTGGGCTTGAATAGACTGATTTCCTTTAGAGGAGAAACCTGGAGGATATGGCTGCTTGGCTGGATATCCACTTTGCTGGTTGTTATAGAAGGGTTTTTCCTGGTTGGTGTTTGGATATTGATGCTTGTTTTAGAATGAGTTTTGTTACTGAAAGTTGGGCTCCTTTTTATACCATTGACCATTAGCATTGATGAAGCACAACTCTTGTTGTCCTTCCAAACCCTCAACTTCATTAACCTCGAAAGCTTCTTCTTGGGTCTGCTTACCAAAAAAGTCCACCTTCTCTTGTTTTGCCCTATATAAGAGGAGTATGTCAAGCTTGTATTGTAGAGACTTCAGCTCTTTTCTTGTGTAGGATTCATCACCACCTCCACCACGGTTTTGCCTATCACAATCATCATTATACACTGAGTCGTTTTGAGCCATACTCTCGACAAGTTCCATGCTATCTTGCGCAGTTTGTCCTAAGAAGAAACCATTGGTGGCAGTGTCCAACATGCTTTGATACTTAGGCAAAGCTCCTCTGTTGAAAGTGCTTAGAAGACTCTCATTAGTGAAACCATGGTGAGGGCATTGTGACAAGAATCCCTTGAACATTTTCCAAGCTTCCCCAAAGCCTTCTAAGTTCTTCTGCTGAAACCCTGAGATTGCATTCTGGAGCTTGGTTGTTCTTGAGATTGAGAAGAACTTGTTGAGAAAAGCCTTCTTGCATTAATCCCATGTTTCAATAGATGATCTTGGTAAGTTCTTCTCCCAAGTATGTGCTTTATCTCCCAAATAGAAAGGGAATATCCTCAACTTAAAAGCACCTTCTGAAATTTCATTGATCTTCACTGTGCCACATAACTTGTCAAAATTATCGAAATGATCCAAAGGATCCTCCAAAGCCAACCCATTGTACTTCTTTCTCCGGATCATATTTATCAAGCTAGAATTTATTTTGAAGTTGTTGTTCTCCACAGATGGAGGTCGAATACCCGCCCTATTTCAATGGATGTTGGGCTGGCCATATGTTCCAATCGCCCTAACTTGGCGTGCATGGTGTTGTGGCCTAAGGTTTGCAGCTGCTTGGCCATTTCGTTCTTGAGCTCTTCCTAGAGGAACTCTTTGAGGGTTGTGTCCATGGTTTTCAGCTCCATAGACATCTTCTTGATGAGGTTGATCCTGATTTTAATCCATGTCGAACCTCAACCTTTCCAAATGAGTCAATGGCTCTTCTCTTCTCTTTCTTGCTAACTCTCTCTCTAAACCACTTATGTTGTCTACTCTTGGAACAAGGTTTGTTGGTCATTTACTTCTCAAATTCATGCACTTATCATTCAAAGGGAGATGAAGAAAGAGTATCAGTATACAAATAAAATAAAATAAGCCTTAGTCTCAAGCAATGACTAAATCTCACTGTCAAAATCAACTTAGACTGGCAACGGCGCCAAATTTGATAAGTGATTCCTGCTAATCCTAAGATCAAAGTAGTATAGATGAGTGTCAATCCAATCCTAAGTGATCATCATGCAATGAGAATACAAGTGTGTGTTTAATCTAAGTGCAATCAATTTTGTTGATGTGAATAGAAGTAACATGAACAAGCAAGGACAATAACTAAAGCTTTCAATCAACTTTGAATTAGGACTCATAGGTATAGGCATTTGACTTCAAGTGATTAAGTTTCAATCTAAGGTGGCAAGTTATCAATCAATAGGTTTCCTTAAGTCTAGATCACAACATTAGACAAGTTCTTTATCAAGATACAAGTTTCTATGTCATTATGCATTAAACATCAATGTCTTTCGCTTAGCGCACTGAAACATGCATTTAAATCAAGTTTAATAATTATCTATAAATCCTAACATCAAATGTCTTTGGTTATTTCAGCTAGAGTAAAGTTGAGTTGGTTCAGACATTTCATCAAACACATTCCGGGCATGAAATGTCAATAGATCAAGATTAGAGAGATCAAGACTAATCTAGAATTAAACACACTCAATAAACAAGGAAACATATAAACCTAACATCAAACACCCTAGATCTTCACTTCATCACTCTAATCACCATAACCCATGAATCCAAAAAGAGTCTACTCACTAATCTTCATAATTAAGCTTAAACCCATGATAGATTCAAGACTAATCATGTTAAGATTGTAAATGCTCAAACAACTCAAGAAAGAAAGATTAAGATACTAAAGCTTCAAGCTTTCTTCCAAAATATCAATGTTTTTAGAGAGATAACAAGATATATACTAATCTAAAGAGTATTTATAGTGGTCTAAAAACGAGTCGGGACGATCCAACAAGCATGGGTTGACCCAAGATAATTTGGGTAAAAGTTGGTAAAAACAGAGATGCAGATTTTTCTAAGTGTCGCAGCTAGTTTTTAACACGTCATTAGGCCGCTGCAGACTGCCGCTACACACTCTAGCAACATGTTTCTTGTCATTTGGCCACTGCAACTTCCGGATATCGGGCAGGGACTATGAGGTTTCTCCAGAGACTTGGCTTAGCCGCCACTTGGCTTAGCCGCTACACTTGGCCGCTGGGACAGTTAGGAAACTCGTCTTATGAACCAAAATCACTATTTTTGCCTCTAAACCATCTCCAAAGGCTCCAAACTCACCAAATAGCATCTCCATCACCTAATATGAACAAATGTATATGCAATGCACTTATATGTACTCTAAATGCATCTAAATGGAAAAAAAATGAAAACTAAAATGATTGCTAAAACCTATCAAATACACAAGATATCAGTCGCCTGATGAGACCATGTCCTAGTCTCGTGGCCCATGTGCGACGAGACACTCACCATGTCTCGTCGCCCACATGAGACGAGACCATCACCAAGTCTTGTCGCCCATATGCGACAAGGCTCGCAAAAGGTTTTGTCGCCAAGGGGCGATGATACCATCACCAAGTCTCGTCGCCCAAGGGCAATGAGTGATACAGCCTCAACCTCAACCTCAAGCTCAAGCTCAATTGGCTCTACATGTCATCACAACTCAACAATCTGACTTAGATATGTTGTGCGCTCAAGAGGTTATCTCCTAATTTGAGGTTTAGATTATTGTTGCTTGTTTCTATCTTTTGAATTTTTTTTTTTAATTTGTATTGCTTTTGGTAATGTAAAATATTGACAGATCTCCCAAAAGATCTTAAAAAGTTTGTTTTTGACCAAAAGAGCATAAAAAGATAAAAGGAACTAAATATGTTTTATTAAAAAGGTAAATGACAACTATATACTCTATAGATATATAAATATAAAATAAATTTGTCCAAAAAATAATAAAATTTATTTATTTATTTATTTTGAAAAAAAAACTTAATACGATTGTTTTTTCTATTTTTTAACTTTTGTTTCAATTTTTTTAAATCAATTATTTTTTGAAAATATTATTAAAATTATTATTTAAAATCTTAATTTTAGATATTTTAAAAATTCCTAAACCACACCCACCAAAACCCAACCCCCAAGTCTAAAACATAAATCTATATTAGTTAACTCTAAAGGTATAAATATAATCTACATCTTTAATAAAACATATTTTGTTCATTTTGACATTTTGGTATTATATTTGTGATCTTGGTACAATAGGTCAATAAGGCGACCCAAAATGTATCCTTTGCAGATGAAGTCAGAATGCAACCAACTCTCAACACTTGCAAGAGTGTCACATCATCAATCCTGTAAGGGACAAGGGGCTTGTCCTCCTGGGTGAGTTTATCCAACTTCATTGTTGTCAGGAAGAACATCATCTTCTTTTGCCACATTTTGAAACTTTTGTCATCAAACTTGTCTGGCATTAATCCTTGAGTGAACAAGCTTGGGACAGTCGGAGGAGTTTGTTAAAGGATTTTACTCTATCCTAATCAAAGTAGTATAGATGAGTGTCAATCCAATCCTAAGTGAACATGATGCAATGAGAATGCAAGTATAAACTTAATCTAAGTGCAATCAATTTAGATATGGGGGTGAAGTAACAAAATAACACAGATGCGAAACTAGAATTATAAATGAATGGGAAGAACGAGAACCCATGGGCAAGGGCTTTGACTTTGGGTGATTTGGATCTAAGATAGACGGTTAACGCTATAAACAACTTGGTTCTACTAGTCTAGACGTACCATTAAACTAATTCTCTATCAAGATAAAAGTTCATTTGCTTTCAATCACTAGACATCAAATGTCTTTGGTCTAGTTAAATCAAGCAATCATTAAGAGCAGGTCTATTGACTATCTAAACTTTCCTAACATCAATTGTCATTGGTTAAGCCAGTAAAGAGAGTTATCACTTGGTTCAGACATTTCGTCGAACACCTTTCGGGTACAAATTGCCTATGGATCTAGATTAAAGTGATCAAGTCTAATCTAGCATTAGAGACTAGCAATAATCATAGAACATGAATAATCAAACATTAAACCTTCTAACCTATTACCTAATCACCCTAGATCACCCTAACCCATGGATTCTACAGATGACTACTCACTAGCAAACATGATGCACTCAAAAACCAAAGATGAATCAGAGTAAATCATTTCTAATGAACAAGAATAATCAATGAATCAAAATAAGATTAATAAAAAGGATTCAAGATTCAATCTTCTTCACCAAGAGTAGTCTAGTCTAATATAAAAACCAGAATAAAAATGAAAAACTAGGTTTAAAGAGTATTTATAGCTGTTTGAAAACAAACCGGGTCAACCCAACAAGCCTGGTTTGACCCGCAGAAATTTCAGCCTCAACGACTGTAGCGACCAGGGCTGGTCGCTACGCCTGGCCGCTATGGTCCCCGGGTTTCCCTTGTGGGTATGTAGCAACCAAGGCTAGTCGCTACGCCTGGTCGCTATGGCATCCGCAAATCCCTGTGGGTCTGTAGCGACCAGGGCTGGTCGCCACGCCTGGTCGCTATGGTTCCCGAATTCTTCCTGTGGGTCTGTAGCGACCAAGGCTGGTCGCTACGCCTGGTCGCTACACCCCCTTTTGCTCCAAACTCCATTTCTTTGGCCTCCATTGCCTTCCAAACTCATCAATGAACATCTCCCATACCTGACATAGACAAATGTAATGGAATGCAACCTAAATATGCCTAAATGATATCCTATATGCCTGAAATGCACTTAAAGAGATGACCAAAACTATGCAAATATGACCGATATCAACTCCCCCGAACTTTTCGTTACTTGTCCTCAAGTGGACTTTCAAAAACAAGAAAGAGAGAGAGGTTTGAAAATGGGAGCTCAGAACCAAAAGATACCCTTTCTAGACTTCAACATCACATCCTAGGTAAACATAGCACGTAGCATGAGCATGCTCTCTTAGTATACTCTATCTTCTCAAGGCCTAAAGGGACTCTCATGCCTCTACACTAGATGCAATGCTTATCAACCAACAAGTCTTTACACCAACTCTCACATTCATTGACAGATAAATAAGGTGAATTCCTGCTAATGGAAACTTGATCTCGATCACTTGGCTTGGTAAGTGAAAACAGTTTATCTATGATAGAAGAGGTGTTCAAATTCTTTGGTGACTTTCACTCAGGAAAAATGAGCTTGAACATTATGCAAAATTTATCTAAGAAAATGAGCAATTCATGCACACAATGGTTTGTTCTCATCATTCTACCCCTTCCCAATCACTTTCAAACTCTTTTTTTTTCTTCTTTTTTCACTCACCAAATGAAACTCTCTTCTCTTTTTTTTTTTTTCCTTTAACCGACTAGGGACATCTTCTCTTTATTTTTCTTTTCTTTTTTTTTCTTTGGGGTTTTGCTGTTTAGAGTATATCTTTTTTTTTCGATCCCTAGTGGCTATCTTCTTTTCATTTTTCTCACACTTTGAAACCCAAGATCAGAGCTTATTAACACCAACACACTTCTCATTCCTAAATGCTAGCTCAAAAGAGGTCCTATAGCTAGTCCAAGATGAAAACAAGCCAATGTCGCTCCCAATACTCTCAAGATTTTACACATGACAAGCTATCAATAAAAGGCCTCACTTAAGCAAATTCAATCATGGTCTCAAAGAATGGTAAGGGTTTAAGGGTAGGAAGGTGACATTTGGGTTTTCAAAAAGTGGTATAATAGATAGAGATCAACCCAAACGTGCATGAGATCCATGACCAAGCATACAAGAGTCCATAAGCAGGGTAGATTAAGTTCATTAGGCCCTAATTCATTTTGGAGTTGGTTTCAAGAGCAATGTCAATCACAGCAAACAACTAGTTTCGAGAAGAGTTTTCAAGGCTCGAAGCTTGCAAGTCTTTCAAGATATGCTTAAGCTACTTGCTATGTTTAACTAGGGTGTGATGTTGAGTTCTAGACATGTGTTCTTTACGAGGTAATAAAATCCTTGCTCCCTATGCAAAATGAATGCAATCTATATGCTCTAGACTCGATCCTAACGATGAAAATATGCAAACTAAATGATTCTTTTGTTATTTTCTTTTTCTTTTAGTTTTTTTTTTAGAATGTACAATGCAATGCTTATGTGAACATGTGAAGATGAAAAGATTAGACATGGTACCTCCCCCAAACTCGAACAACACAGTGTCTGTGTAGTCAAGAAAGAAGGAGATACCGACATAAGAAACAAAACAAAATAAAACAAAGAAAACAATTGGTATTTACAAGGGTAGGTGTGGAGATACCTAAAAATGATTCGGAGGCAGTGTCCTCATTGCCGCTTCCGCCATCGCCAACGTCACCTTCTTCTACCTGGTAGCTTTCTTCTTCCTCATCAGAAGTGTCTGTGTCTATTGGCTCCTTACCATGGGGAGTTGGCTACGAGGTCTTGGGGAGGAGGTCTCAGCAATGATGAAGTCCTCAGCTTTACACCCTCCTATTCCAGCTCTAACTAGCACGTCGGTGACTTTCTTCATGAATCGTGCTGAGGATGCAGCGTTCTGCTTAACTGTCCTTGTAAGACCCGATCCTGGCCTTTCGACCCA
>CAJHQQ010004713.1:0-24538 GCA_905132885.1 Moricandia moricandioides | reverse complement strand
ATCGAATCCATAGAGAGCAATGACACACAATAAATTTCTTATTTCTAAATACTAAGCTAGGTATATATATATATATATTAGCAATAAATCAGCTTAAGGAAATATTCCTTATAAGGAGGTGTAGATGAAATATGGAAATATGAAAATAATGCAGATATGGAAATATATTATTAAACTAACTCAACGCAAATGTAACTATGCTATACCTAGGGTTTCAAGCTTAATGGATTATAGGGAATAGGAAGCACGAAAATGTAAATATTCTAGAACTCAAATATTAACTATTCTGACCCTTTTAACTCCAACTCTTGTATGTGAGAAAAAGGAAAGACCATCAATCGACGACTAAGGCCTAATTTCGATCGATGGTGAAATCAGAAGGAAGTGCGAATGAGATTTGATATTTTCACCAAGCTAATTAGACCAGCTCTCGCATGCACCTAACAACCTAGTTCAATGGAGTCTATTATGGCACAGAACCTACTCTCGTAGTCGTCAATGTCCTACTTTCGAGATCCTAGTTAGCTACTCTAGAATGCAAGCATTAAGCACAACTCAATTGATGGATATTAACTTAACCTAGCAATCCTAATTTTGGGCTAATCCATGATTGCCATCATTTAACCCTAAATCTTGTTCATAACTACTCAGACATAATTAAAGTAAGAACAATAGTCAGAATATAATGCATAGGTAAAATACTAGGGTTCCAATACAAATCTCCCTAGGGAGTTATGAATCTTCTTCCCTAAAAATCTTAAAGCTATAATGGAAAAATAAACTCTCTTCATTCAACTCTCACACCTCTATGTGTGTAATACATAAAGCATAAATATAAAACCCTAAAATCTAGGTCAAAACTCGTCCAGGGTATCTTTGTCATTTGTCTCTAACTTGAGCTTGAGATCGGCTGTCTGTGAATTGGATATCGATCGTGGCAAGTGTGCAAGATCAATCAATCTTGGTCTTGTATCATCGGTCGATGACAAGGTCGTGTCGTTGATCGACAACTGTCTTGTAATTCGACTCTCTAACTGATCAGCTATGGATTCTTTTCCTCTAAATGTTCCAAAAGCTCCAAGTATCTCCATATATCTCCAAAACATACCTTGACCTGTAAAGACCCTAAAACATAGTCTAACACACATAATAGAGTCTATAACATCGCCTGAAACTGGTAATAAATAGGCTATATCAGTGTACCTGTAAAGATAAATGAATGCAACATACCAACATACTTCATAGTGCTGAAATATGGGCGGGAACCGAAAGACCCCCTTATCTTAGGAAGACATTAATTAGCCACAGACGGTGTGATCATTGACGTTAGGGAAGGACGCATATGTCTGAACATTGGGAATTTGCTGGTTTTCAACATGGAAAAACTTATCAATAACCGTTGATCGATGGCCAAACTTTCTTTATCGGCCTTTTTCCGTGATAGCTGATGAATAATTCATAGATGTATGTTCTAATGATCCTTTAGGAAGAGCTGTAACGGCTCCTGGAAGATACATTTTCATTATAGATGATAGAGCTGATGAGTATGCTAAATTGATGGATGCCAGTATAGAGGTCATGCATGTCGATGTGAAGGAAGAAATCAAAAGTTCACCAAGCATCGATCAATGATCTAGCAGCAAGGATCGACAACTGCTTGCTTCGAACAACTGGAGTTCAGTACAAGCTCCAATAATTGAAATTAAGCATTTTCCAGCTGGTCTTAAATATGTCTTTCTCTGTGATAACTCCTATCGTGTTATTGTCAATGCTAACTTAAGTAGTGGAGAACTCACCCTATTACTACAAAAAATACGCAAGTATTACAAAGCCCTCTGGTATTTCCTTGAGGACATTCCAGGTATCTGATACATCCTAATATTTACCATTTTAGACCATGTTCTAGGCTTTATTTGGAGTCTTTTATGTGTTTAGGATGTGTTTTAGAGTATTTTCAGGTCCAGGTGCATTTTAGAGAATAATAGAGATTATGAGGTTTTTTGGAGCTCAAAGAGGAACCCCATAGCTGGTCAAGATGAGCAATGTACGAGTCCATACAGAGAGTTGCGTCGATCGATGGTCAGCACGCAGAAGCCCAATTCACAGAATACCCGAATTGAAGCCCAAGTCATAGAAATTGCAAGATTGCTCCTGGATGAGTTTTACCTAGTTTATATTATCTTTGGTTGTGTTTTATGCAAAGAGAGCTCTTTTACAAATTTAGAGATTTTCATAGCAAACACCGTAGTTTTAGGGGAGAAGATCAAGACTTCGTTCAAGCTTGGTATTAGAACCTGATGTAGCTTTTATTATGCACTCTCAAATTAACCCCATGAGCTACTTTTTACCCTCTCAAATAAGAGGTTTAGTGTAGTACTTAGGGATCTAATCCACAAAGACTCTAAGATTACTCAATAAATTTATTGTTTCAAAATAAAGCTAGATCAAAGTTTTAATTGATGAATAGTGATTTAAGGATCGGTTTAGTTTGTAAAGATTATTGGGAAAGATTAGACTTAGGGTAACTCTTAGGTAGACTAATTAATTCAGACTAACAGAATATTAAGGGTTTTAGCGAAGCGTTGTTATGAACTCAAACTCTAAGGTTTAGGGTAGTCTTCTAGTCAAAACATGCAAAAGATCAATTGCAAAACTAACCTATGCATTGACAAGAAGACTTATCTAAAAAAAATATTGATTTCATACCTTGGACCATAAGATGACTTGCTTAGGCTTCTCCAAGCACACAGAACTTCAATACTCAAGTTACCAATCCGTTAATGACCAAGATACATGAGGTTCGACGTCTGTATGAACATTACAAAGTTTGGAATAAAAATCTTGGGTTTTTTGGATGAATTTTTAAGGAAAGTGAAAGAGATGTGGTTTGAGTGCACAACAAATGAGATAGCAAGAGAAAAAATTTTTTTTTTGCCATTAAGACCTTCAAATTGGTTGTTCATGGTAGTTGGGGGATTGATGGCAATGTCAATATTGTAAATATTTGGTGAAGATGAGGATGATAGAGTAAAAGACTTATTTAAAAAAACAATGGCATTTTCGTGAATAACTCAAAAATCTAGGGTGAATAAGGCAAATGAAAGTTCCAAAAAACGATGAGTTAGTTTTGCATTTAACTTCAAATTTTGAGTCACTTTTGCAAAACACCCTAAAAGGAAAACTGATTAAAAGTGTGGGACACGGTGCAAATGCATTGTTCGCCCATCCTTTAAGTTGGCACTAGGTGTGGGCACAGATTAAATATCTAGGTATTTGGAAGTATTCGTGATTCGATCTGCTTCGTCCGAATAATCTATTATCCGATTTGATTCGATCCAGAGTCGTCTTGATATTCGCTGCTCAGGATTCGATTCGTAAAAATAAAAATCCAAAATAATATAAAGTAATAATATTTTCTTACAAAAATGGAAAGTTCAACAACTAATATAATAAATTTAATAAATATAAATATTCTAAAATTTACATAAAATATAATATTTATATACTTATTTATATGATATTTATATGCATATAACGGATCTGATCAGATATTTGTCCTCAAAATATTAGTATTTGTGATTTGCTCTGTTTTAACGAATATTGCATTTTAGTATTTGTTTTGTTTCGTAGAATTACAAATATCCGGATTTTTCGCTTCAAATCAAAACATATAACGAATCGAATCAAAATTTACGGATATTTTGCTCAGCCCTAGTCAGCATTGACAATATATTATTGATTCTATTAAATATAACATTTTTATTTTATTAATATATGTTTGTATTTTTAATATGACAATTTACAATGAAATTAGATGAAATCAAATTTGTTGAAAATGAACATCTACAAAATAAAAAAAGAAGGAGGCCATGCAAGTTATTCATATAATATTTCAGCATAGTGTCAGGGTATTGTTTTTTTTGGTAACTGGTAGTGTCACGGTTTTGAAAGACAACTTTAAGAATTTAGCTTGTTTGAAATAATAGGTTTACATATGTTTGTTGCTTGCAGGATTGTGAAAACATGAGTACCGGCGCTGAAGGCAAACAAAAGAAGCACTTGCTTTTGGCCTCTATTATTATAACAGTAAAATTGGCCTACTTTGACATAATTTCCTTTATTTCAGCTGGTTAGTAGTTGTGGCATTTGCACTTCTTGTATGAGGTTCAATTCCCTTGGCAACATCTGGGAACATCTCCTCTATTGCCCCCAAATGTAATAAGCCAAATTTTCTATGGGCTCTAAATCGGCTATGCTCCTATTTTATTAAGTCATTGCGAAATGACGAAAATGTCCGTAAGCCATTTCAAATTTTTCTTAGTTTGGATACAAATTGGTTCAGTTTGAGCAAACAAGTTGATGGTTTGGATTTTGGTTTACAGTTTATTATTCAATTTAAATAAAAAATAAAATCCAAAATTAAAAGAAATAAAAAAGCTACCCGCAGCTCGACCAGCTCGTTTTCCTCTCCTCCCAACTCCTTCACAGCTACTCTGCTGTCGACATCGATATCTTCTCCGGCGACGCCGTCAGACTTCAATGTTTCCACCGGCGAGCAATCCTTCGGAGTAGGTCGTAATGCAGTTAGTTCTTCTCTCCTCCACGAGCTGCGGATAAAAATCGGATTTATGGTTTATAATTGGATGTGTTGATATGCCATTGATTATGGGTTGATTTGGTTAATTTTTATATAAAATTGTTATACAATGCAAGCATGTGGTTGAATGTATGGGGTTGAATTGTCTCAACTGTGAGTAGCTTCGCACGGAGATCTCTATCGTACATTTGAGTTCTCGTTTAAGCATAACTAGTAGAACTGATAATTGTAGTATACTAAAGAAAATGTGGTAAACTGTAGATAACTCGGTAAACTCAGAACAACTTATATGACTATAGAAAACTCGGTAAAACTAAGACCTACTGGTATAACTAGAAATTTATTCTGTTGTTTTTGCAGGATGCAATGATGAAATACGTGAGCATACATTTCAAATTCAAAGGTCAGATGTATAGTGTAACTTGAAGACAACAGTGGAGGATATAAGTTTGGAAATGCTAGAAGAAAGGTTGTATAAAAAGCTTGCGTTGGATGAAAGTAAGGTAAAACTGGCATTAAGGTACATGCCGATGGTGGTTGGATGTGAGGAACAACTAACTATTTGTGATCATGAGAATCTGTTTGTTTACCTAATTTCCATTGATAAAGAGAACCGTAGATGTCTTTTATTAGTGGAGGAGATAAATATTTTGGATCAGTTAGAAAAGATATCGAGAGTGGGCATAAGTTCATTTGGTATGAACTACGAAATGTTGCAGGGAAATGATGATGAAATCGGACCTAATGCCATAGCTTTGTACGTAGAAGACGGGCAAGCAAATCAACAGAAGGAGCTGATAGAGGCAGAGAATAATGATGATAAAACAGGAGATGATTGTATGGATACGGACACCGCAGCGAAGGTGAACACCACAGCTGAAACGAACACCGCAGCTGAGGCAGATATTGGTGCGGATATGGAAACCGATTTGGCAGATAAGTATGTTGCGTGTTGTAAGGATTTCACAAACTGATTTTTTTCTGTTACGAGTTACACGGGTGTGCATACATGCTCTCTGCCTAGTCAAAGTAAAAGCAGCAATGATGTGGGGTTTTTATTTCACTTTCAAATTCACCATATATTCCCACTTTGCTCTCTCAACTAAGAGGTTCAATGTAGTACTTAGGGATCGAATCCACATAGACTCTAAGATTGCACAATAGACTTATTTTTTTTCAAATTAAAGCTAGATGAATTATAACAATCACAATAAAAGCGATTTCGAGATTGATTTGGTTTGTCAAGATTAAATTAAGAGATTAGACTTAGGGGAAATTCTCAGGTAGATTTAGATAATGCAAACTAATAGATTGCTAGGGTTTTATTAAGCATCGTTCTGAATTCAAACTTCAAGGTTTAGGAGATCATTCTCGCGCATCTTCGCTGAGCGTCGATCGATGGCAGTAATACGGCATCGATCGATGCTCATTGTAAACAGTACTGGTTTCGCGGTTTAATTAATTCTATAAACTTATAATTCAACTCTCGTTTGTTAGTAATTATTTAGATTTTTTAAGTTATATTCCAGGTTATAATCTTGCTCTCGTTTGCACTATAGAACCCTAAGTTCTAAGATTGAGGTGATCATTTTTAACTTAGCATTAAGAGCAACTTAAACAAAGAACCAAGAGGATTATCCTAAATTTTTTTATAAAATCAACAATACATTACTACCATTGAATAACCCTAAATCTAATAGAGAACTACTCAGACATAGCAATAAAGAACATGAATAAATTCTGAATAAATTGCATAGAATAAACTGAGTAAAAAAATAAGGATTTCAAGATCTTCTCTGTAATGATGATCAGATCTTTCTCTCCAATCAATGTGTTCCAGTCTCTAAAACTCTGGTGTAACTTTGCAGCTACTCAGCTTCTGGTCCTAACAGCTTCTTAGGGATTAACAAAGATAGAAAACCCTAATAAATAGTCTAAATTTCGTCCAGGGACTTGTTTTGCAATTAATAAAACTTTTGGGTAAAACTTATAATTTCTCAATCTTTCTGCCGACTTCACCGTCGATCGACGCACAGTGTGTGACGTCGATCGATGGTCCATTCATAAATCTGGATCCAACTCTGAGTTTCTGCTGGGCAATCCTAATTGCTCCAAAATAGTCCAAAAGCTTCAATTACTTCCAATAAGTACCTAAACCTGTAAATATTGTAAAACGATACCTGGATATAAAAGACTCTAAATATACTTTATATATTATTATAGGTAAAATAGGTAAAATCCATAGTATATCAAGCAACAACAAGGCTCAGCAGAATTAGTTGAATCTTTTTGAGTGAGGAATACCCTGGAAAACTAAGAACTCATGTTGTGAGAGATATCATGGATCTTCTAAAGTTAAACTTGGTGCAACAATATCCTACTACACAGCCTTGAAAGGGAAAAATATGGCTATTTGTCATTTGTGTGGTAGTTCGGAAGACAACTACAAGATGTTGTATAACTACTTGTACATGTTAGAGCGGGTCAATCCGGAAACATAAACAAGTGTGAAGTTGGATGAGGCATGTAAGTTCAAGTACCTCTTCATATCGTTGCGAGCTTGTATTGAAGGGTTTGCAGTCATGAGGAAAGTGATAGTTGTGGATGCCACATTTTTTAAGAACTTGTATGGTGGTGTAGTAGTATTTGCTAAAGCTCTAGATTATAATCGTCACCATTATCCCCTCGCAGTTGGTGTACTCGACGGTGAGAATAACGCTATTGGACTTGGTTTTTCGAGATGCTCAAAAGTGTTATACCAGACTCTTGTGATTTAGTTTTTAAGAGCGATAGAAACCAGAGCCTCATCACGACTGTAGCTAATGTGTTTCCACAAGCTCAAGATGGCCATTGTATATGGCATTTGGCCCAGAATGTGAGAGGGCATGCTTGTAACACCAACAAAGCCGTAGTTGCATGGATATCTATGGAGTTAGCTAGGTTTTACACGATGGTTGAGTTCGAATCTTCTTACGCACCTTCTAAGTTGAGATATCCTTCAGCATACAAGTATGTGGAGGAGCATACTGATATAGCCTATTTATTACCAGTTATAGGGTCTATTTAGGGTCTATTATGTGTGTCTAGGCTATGTTTTAAGGTAATTACAGATCCAGGTACATTTTGGAGATATATATATATATATATATATATATATATATATATATATATATATATATATATATATATATATGGAGATACTTGGAGCTTTTGGAGCAATTAGAGAAGAAAAATTTGTAGCTGATCATTGAGAGAGTCGAAGTACAAGACTGTCGTCGATCGACGACACTACCTTGGCGTCGACCGATGTTACATGACCAAGATCGATCGATGCTCAATACGTGACATCGATCGATGACCAATTCGCAGACAGCAGATTTGAATCCCAAGTTAGAGACAAGACACAAGTTACAAGATTACCCATGGACAAATTTGACCTAGATTTTAGGGTTTTGTATTTATACTTTATGTATTACACCAGGGTGTGGTGTGCAGTGTGTGAGTGGTGCGTGCACGGCGTGTTTGTGTGTGTGCCAGTGGCAGATTGTGTGCATTAGCACTCTATTATAGTCTTAGGATTTATTTAGGGGAGAATATTCATAATTCCTTAGAGAGATTTGTATTGGAACCCCAATATTTTATCTATGCATTATATTCAGATTATTATTCTTACTTTGATTATGTCTGAGTAGTTATCAACTAGATTTGGGGTTGAATCATAGCGAACATGGATTAGCCCAAAACTAAGATTGTTAGTTTAAGTTAATATCCATCAATTGAGTTGTGCTTAATGCTTGCATTCTACAGTAGCTAACTAGGATCTCGAAAGTAGGACATGGACGACTACGAAAGTAGGTTATGTACAAGAACAGACTCCATTGAACTAGGTTGTTAGGCGCATGTGAGAGCTGGTCTAATTAGCTTGGTGAACATATCAAATCTCGTTCACATTTCCTTCTGATTTCACCGTCGATCGACATCAGGCCTTAGACGTCGATCGATGGTCTTTCCTTTTGCTCGCATACGAGAGCTGAAGTTAAAAGGGTCGGAATAGTTAATATTTGAGTTCTAGAATATTTACATATCCGTCCTTATTATTCCTTATAATTCATTGAGCTTGAAAACCTTAGATCTATCATATTTATATTTGCATCTAGTTAGTCTATTATCATAATTCCATATTTATACTATTAGCATATTTCCATATTGTATCTACACCTTCCAATATAGAATATTTCCTTAAATTGATTACTTGTTACCAATATATATAATCACCTAGCTTAGTCTTTAAAAATAAAAAAATCTATTGTGTGTCATTGTTCTCTGTGGATTTGATCCCTAAGTACTATACATGATCTCTGTTAGCAAGAGTATTGTTTTGTGTGTTAGGATTAAGGGTTAATTTGACAGTTAATTTTTTAGGATATTCATACCGTGCTAGAGCAATAAACACACCCTGTGTCAAATTTGGCGTCGTTGCCGGGGACCATTGATCGCCATTAGATTAATTTCTATGCTTTAGTCTATGTTTGGATTTTACTTTCAAGTCACTGATTTTTCTTTTTCTTTGTTTTTCAGGTGCATGCAAAAGAGTATTAGGAGCAATAAATGACAAGAATTGCTATTCTCAAACCCACAAAACTCGAACGTACGATCCACAAAAAAAACACGACAAGCATCGATTGACGGTATCTACTCAGCGTCGACCGACACTTTTTTACGGACAACATCGACCGACATCAGAACTCTAGCATCGACCGACATTGATCACTCAGCATCGATCGACACCATCTCACTCGCATCGATCGACGACAGCAGACGAGTTCAGATGATTGTGCCTATTGTAGTGGTTCAGAATGAGAATGGATACTTGCATGACCTCAACGGTCATCTGCGTAATGCAGCATGTCAAAAGATAGACGATCAGGGGGCTGTAATCCCTGATACAGAAGAAGAAGCAGACGCAGCATTAGCTCAACCGGAAGCTAACGCACAAACTCCTCAGAGAACGCTGGCGGAATACCACCATCAAGACAAGTTCTACGCCAACAGATCTGCCATTCTTCCTCCAGATTTTAAGAGAAATGATTTTGAGATCAAGCCCGCTTTCTTCGGACTTGTAGCTGATAGGGCCTGATATTTACCACTATTGTGACATGATATCAGCCCTATTTAGAGTCTATTATATGTGTTTGGAGTATTTTTAGAGTATTTTCAGGTTCAGGTACGTTCTGGAGATTTTAGAGATGCAGAACTGCGACGATGCGTCAGATCATTAGCTATGGATGGAGACCTTCCCACGGTTCGATTGAGCTGATATTTTTACAGAAGATATATCATGGAATTAGATTTCCAATGCCGCCGCTTTGAGGTCCATCTGACGGTTAGATCTAAATTTATGCCCAAGTTACTGAAGAGTGGTATGTCTACCTCGCGAGAGGAAGCTGTCGAGGGGATGAATGAGTGTCGACCAAAGGCACGGCCTTACCATCGATCGACGGTGATCCGAGAAGATAGACCCGACTTTCTTTATGGCTGCCCAGATGTCATGGCAACTTACCAGAATACCCTTGCACGAGTTTACACATGATTTATATAGTTTTCTAAGCCATTGTTGACGGCTAAGCTTTATTTTATTCACTATCTTAAGTTTTAGAGAGAAGATTAATTCTCATTCAAGAGATTGATTCGAACTCTTTTGGTTCCATATTGATTTCTATATCTCTTACTTATTCAGACTATGATTTGTGTTATTTCTTCCATGATTGAGTAATCATCTTGTTAGGTTTAGGGATTTCATGTTCTTAATGTCAAACTGATAGTCATAGGGTTGCTAGGTTATCTATAGATCTCTACACCAGGGTTGCTTGTAATACTAGGATCTAGAGTAGTGGAATGACACGAGAGTCTGACTGATTGCTTGAACCTAGAATCATAGGACAATTGAGAGGCATGAGAGTGCAATTAATTAACAGAACCCGAGCCTTGTGTGGATTAGATATCTAGGTGTATACGAGAGTTGGTATAGGATATAGTTGAACATTATCTATATGTGTGTTAATGCTTGTCTAAGGTAGTATCTATCAATACCCAAGCATTGGTATCCATCGACGCTCAATCCTTGTTTGCATGCGAGAGCGAGAATATAGAACTTAGGCATCTGATTACCAAGGTCAGGGTGTTATGTGATCCAGAGCTGAAAGACAAAGGTGAAGATTCTACAAGAGCTTTTATCAACAACATCAACAAAATGAGGAAGAGGGACACTGAGAGCTGTTCTGGAGAAAGTTGTCCTTCTCATCCAGACCGAATCAGAGTTCCAAAACGTCAAGTTAAAGACTATAACCAAGCGCTGAGTGGGAGGCAACCCACTGTTTAGTAAGTTTTAATTTAGTTTTTACTTATACTACTATTTATTTCGAGTTTTTACTTTGTTTTTGCAGACTGTTTGAGTCCACCATCGATCACATCATAGAGGCACCATCGATCGACGTTGGATCACGACCATTAATCGAACACACATGCCTACCATCGATCAACACCCTCTTACAGAGAGAGGTATTGATTTTTATACTTAAGCTATTTACTTATGATTTAATTTTTCCTAATCAATCTAGGACGGATTATACTAGGAAAGTGTAATTTAAGTCTGGGGGAGGTTCACTGATGCTATTTTATTTGTTTTGAGTCTTATTTACTATATATATAAGTTTTTCAAAAAGCCTTTTTGAGTCAAGAAGGGACTATGATCAAGATTTATTATTGACTAACCACACTTTAGCACCATTCTTAGAAAGTTGTTTACAAAGATTTACTAGAGATACCAAAGTAGATCATCATGCCACTAAATCATACTTGCTTAGAAAGTTTGAATAAACCGAAGATGATTTCCAACACTAGTCCTGACATTATTTGCTTGCTTTGGGATTTGGTATACACTGAATCGGATTCATTCTGCAAGCCTGGAAGGTAAAAGTCTGTGTGCTTCTGATTCCCCTCTCTCTCCCCTTCAGACTAAAAAAGGAGTCGAACAGGATTTGGTGGCTACAACCATTAAATCTTGATTCATATGATCCTAGAAAGAGATAAAGGTTAAAAATAAGTGAACATGATCTGGTGGCTATAACCACTAGGGGTTGATACATGGAAGCCTATCTAAATATCTCAGTCAATTAAAAAAAATGATACCCACAAAAGAAGGGAAACATTGATTGAGAAGAAGTTAGAAGAGAGAGAGAGAGAGAGAGAGGAAAGGGATCAGAGAAGACTACATGTGTACTCAGATACTTGCAGGGATAAGAGTCCATGTGTCCTTTGATCGATACTCCCAAGGTAAAGCCTGCACATTTATTTTATGCAAAGAAATGAAATCAGTAGAGGGGCGAGTCAGACTAGTATTTGCTAAGTTGTTGGAAGAATGGATTTAGTTGCTATACTAGGATAGGATATATAAAGTTTCTCTGTAATTAACTTGATAAGATGTGGTTGCAACAAATTAGGGTGATAGTTATACTTGGACATTATGTGAGTCTCCGATCTTCAAAACCTCTTTCACAGGCTTTGCTTGCTTGAGGACAAGCAAAAGTTTAAGTCTGGGGAGTTGATAGGGCTTGATATTTACCACTACTGTGTCATGATATCAGCCCTACTTAGAGTCTATTATATGCTTTTTTGAGTATTTTCAGGTTCAGGTACGTTCTAGAGAACTTTGGTGATTCTGGAGCTTTTAGAGATATAGAACTTTGCAGATGCATCAGATATTTAGCTATGGATGGATACCTTCACACATTGCGATTGACCTGATCAGTTGACATATGATAGAGATTTGAGTTATCTTTCGAATGCCACCGGTTTTACTTCCATCTGACGGTTATATCAAAGGTTACGCTAAATTTACTAAACAGTGGTTTGTCTGCCTCATGAGAGGAAGTTGTTGAGGGGTTGACTGAGTGTCGATCGACGACACAGCCTTACTATCAATTGACGGTGATCCCAGAAGACAAAATCGACTTTTTATGGTCGACTTAATCCCAGATGTCATGGCAACTTACCAAAATACCCATGCACGAGTTTAGACGTAATTTATATAGTTTTCTAAGCCATTGTTGACAGCTAAGCTTTATATTATTCACTATCTTAAGTTTTAGAGAGAATATCAATTCTCATTCAAGAGATTGATTGGAACTCTTTTCGTTTCATATTGATTTCTATATATATTACTTATTCAGTCTATGATTTGTGAATTGCTTCCATGTCCTAGTAATCATCTTGTTATGTTTAGGATTTCATGATCTTAATGTCAAATTGATAGTCATAGGATTGCTAGGTTATCTATAGATCTCTACACTAGGGTGGCTTGTAATACTAGGATCTAGAGTAGTGGAATAACATGAGAGTGTGACTGATTGCTTGAACCTAAAGTCATAGGACAATTGAGAGGCATGAGAGTGCAAATAATTAACGGAACCCGAGCCCTGTATGGATTAAATATCTAGGCGCATATGAGAGTTCGTCTAGGATTTAGTTGAAAATTATCGATATGTGGATTAATGCTTGTATAAGGTAGTATCGATCGATACCCAAGCATTGGTATCAATCGATACTCGATCCTTGTTTGCATGCGAGAGCTGGAACATAGAACTTAGGCATCTGATTAGTAATTGCATGCGAGAGATGGATTACTTGGTTATTAAATTCACGCTCCCTGTGGATTCGATCCCTAAGTATTAAAATTGAATCTCTTATTTGAGAGAGTAAAAAGTAACTTAAAGGGTTAATTTGAGAGTGCATAATAAAAGCTACACCAATAGCGCAGACACCTTACCATGGGTTACGACATGAGCACCCTATGGATCATCTAAAGCGATTCGAGGATCTTGTGACTGTTATTAAAGCCAATGGAGTCCCTGCGGACTATCTATTCTATAAGCTCTTCAAGTACTCACTTATTAGAGAAGCTTCATATTGGCTTAAGCAACTACCACCAGGATCCATGACATCCTGGACTGACATCAAGAACGCTTTCTTGCGTAACTTCTTTGATGACGCAAGAGTAGAAGATCTGAGGAGCAAGATTGCTACTTTTTCACAAGAACCTTAAGAGTCTTTCAGAAACTCATGGTATATCAACTCCCCCACACATAACCTTTTGCTTGTCCTCAAGAAAACAAAGTCTGTGTGAGAGGTTTTGAATAGCGAAGACTCACATAATTCTAAGTATAACTATCACCTTACTTTATTGCAGCCACATCCTATCAAGTCAATCAAAGAGAAACTTTATATACCCTATCCTAGTATAGCAACCAAATCCATTCTATCAACAAATTAGCGAATACTAGTCTGGCTCACCCCTCTATTGATTTCATTTCTTTGCATAAAATAAATGTGCAGACTTTACATTGGGAGTATCGATCAAAGGATATATGGACTCTTACCTCTGCAAGTATCTGAACACACAGATAGTCTTCTTTGCTTCCTTTCCTCTCTCTCTTCTCACTTCTTCTCAGTCAATGTATCCTTTCTTTTGAGGGTATCATTTAATTTTTTTTAATTGATTGATATATTTGGATAAGCTTCCATGAATCAAACCCTAATGGTTTTTGCCACCAGATTCTGTTTACTTCTTTTTGACCTTTATCTCTTTCCAAGATCATATGAATCAAGCTTTAATGGTTATAGCCACCAAATCCTGTTCGACTCCTTTTTTATTTGAAAGGAAGAGAGAGGGGAATCAAAAGCACATCGACTTTTACCATCCAGACTTGCAGAAGGAATCCGATCCAGTGTATACTAAGTCCCAAAGCAAGAAAATATTGTCAGGATTAGTATTGGAAATCATCTTTGGTTCCTTCAAACTTTCTAAGCAAGTGTGATATAGTGGTAGGCTGGTCCACTTTGGTATCTCTAGTAATCTCTACAAACACCATTCTAAGAATGGTGCTAAAGTGTGGTTAGTCCATAATAAATCTTGATCATAGTCCTCTTCTTGACTCAATAATTTTTTTGAAAAACTTATGTATAGATAGTAAATAAAACTCAAAAACAATAAAATAGCATTAGCGAACCTCCCCCAGACTTAAATTACACTGTCCCCAGTGTAATCCGCCTTGGATTGGTTAAGAGAAATTAAATCATAAGGAAACAGTATTAGAGATAGTCGAATATACCAACTATGTTAGGAGTATCGATCGATGGCAGTAGGTGGGCGTCGACCTATGGTAAACCATCATCGTCGATCGATGGTGAATGTATGGTATCGATCGATGGTGTATTCGAACTATCGGTTAAACCTTCATAAATAGAATAAATACTGAAATAAATAAAAGTATAAATAATTTTAAAACTCGTTATGCTATGTTAGTTCGTCATCGATCGACAGCAACTAGTAGGCGTCGATCGATGCTAGGCGTGCAAACTGAATCTTGTGTGTCTACTCTCCATTCTGATCATCTCTCTTTGTGTTAGCTCTGTTATACACTCAAGCACACATTAAAATATAATCCAAACATTAATAAATGGTTAGTTTAAACCCACATGCAACAAGAAAAATATATGAGTATAAGTCTGAAAGGGAAATGAAATAAAAGATAAACGAGTATCGAAGAGACTATTCCTCGTTGGATGTATCCAGGTCCTGCTGCTGGTGCTGCTTTGGCGCTCCCGGTGGCGATCTGGCTCTGGTCCTGGGACGGCTGAAGCACTGACACCGGACATCGTCTCTACCCTGGCCCATATCGGTCGAAGCGCGTCCACCACGACTCGCTGGAAAGCACCATGGTTATGTATGGGGATCTATGGGATCTGAGGGAAGGCTGGGAGAGGTGGAGGTGGCTGTGCTGGCTCGTCCACTGCGGCTGCTGCGACCGGGTGTGCTGGGCGGAGGCCTCCTCTGCGTCGTACTCTGAGGGGTGTCGTGTGGAGGTGATGCTCAGCTGGGTGGAATGCAAGGCGCTTCAGATCGTCAGAGAAGTCTGTCACCTCTCACACTGGAAGCTCTATCATCGTAGGTCCTTCGTCATCCACAAAGGACCAAAAGCATCCCTCCTTCAGCCATTGGGTCCTTGCCAGGTGACCCTCGTCCATGAAGCGCAATCCTCTCTCAACTAGAGCTTCCTCGAAGCTAATGCCAAGAAATCTGAAGATGGGTGTCAATAGGCTCCCTATCGTCTCCTTCTTCGCGCCATAACCCTTGAAGGGTTTGTCCTTCAGGGTCGCTAGGTGATCCAAAAATATAGCCCCCAAGTTTACCTGCTGATCGCTCATAGGTGGAGGAAAGAGCCGTCGTCAAGCCCAACTAATTCCCTGACGGAATAGTATAGCAATGTGAGCTCTTGAACCCCAAACTTGTTGGGCTCCATCTTGCACAACATGGTGTTGGTAAGGACCTTCAAGAAGTAGCGCATAGTCAAGTGACGGACGTCCATCTGAGTGGCTGAGCCGGAGTCAAAATGACCTGTCCCGATGAGGCCCCAGAAGGTAGGTAGGCCAGGGAATGCAGCGAATGAACAGGAGCTGGTACCAATGTCAAAGCCATAGATCTCGCAGAGCTGTGGGATGGGGATCATGTACCGGTTGCCTCTGATGAGAAAGGTCAGGGTGGCCTCATGCGCCAGCTTCACCATAGGGCTCTTGTAGAGCACTTGAGCCATGGATGTGCAATGTCGGACCAGGTTGGGGTATAGAGGATATGGTGCCCAATCCAAGCTCCTGCACCATCTGTCTAAAATCATTGTAGAGCCTCGGCTTCTTTAGGGCTCGCTTATCGGCAAACTTGGTTGGCTCGATGGTAACGCTCTTCCAGGCGTTGTAATAGAGGCTGTCGAAGTCATCCCACTCCTCACTCAGGGGATGATGTGTGCAGTCCCTTGATGCTACCGCTTTTCGAGGGTTAGGGTAGTCTTCGAATGTCACAAGTAGAGCCTCCTCTTCTTTCGGCCAAGGGTCTCAGCATGGAGGACCCCTTGGTGGAGCACTGTAGCTACCGACCTCGTATCGCGCTTATGTTCTCCTCTCGTCCATCTGCATATAATAAAAAAAGCACAAATCAGAATCGATGTCGAGATTAAAACAAAAACCATCGATTGATGGTACCGCATGGTTATCGATCAATAACCTAATGGCCATCGATCGACGACCACTCATGGGCATCGATCGATGCTGCATAGCGTATAAGGGTTCACGAAATCGAAAATAATCAACTAAAATCGTGCAAATCATGTGTAGAGATGATAGATAATCCTTAATATAGTACATAAGCACCCTAAATCGTCCTACATTCTGAGTTAAACCACAAAAGATTCATTTTTTCTTCAAACCCTCAAAGATCCCTAAAATAAGAGATTTGGAGAACATAACTTGATGATTGAGTGATTTAAAGAGCTAAACAGGTAGAGAGGGTAGAAATCGAGTGATCTAGACTCAAAAAGGAGCAAAATCGGCCGAAATTTGGGAGAGAAATCGAGTGTGGAACTCGTGTGTGTTTTTGGCGGTTTTGGAGAGAAGTGTTTTATGAATCGGGTTCGTGTCGAGTTAACCTACTCAAAACACGACCGTTGATCGACGGTCCTATAGGGGCGTCGATCGATGGTCTGGTCGGCGACTCCATATTCACTTAAGAAATTTGTAATTGCATAAGTAATAAATAATAGATAATTATTATATATTTTTTATTAATTAATTAATTATTGCTATTATATATGTTCTACTTTTTGTTTTATCTTTTTTATTATTATTTGTAATATATATATATATATATATATATATATTTTTGTTTTATTGTTAAATTAGTGGGTTGACTCCAACTCAGCGCTTGTTTAAAGTCGTTAGCTTTACGAAAAATGGGCTTATCATTCGGGGTTAGGCGTCTCTAGACATGTGGTCTGAGTATGCGGAATTTCAGCTCTGTCCCAATAATGTTTAACTCGATGCCCATTACCATGAAGTCTTCTCCTTTAGGATTTAATAGGACAAAGGCGTAACTTCTTTGACGGTGAAGGGTACAGACCAACGAGAACATAACTTTCCTGGAAATAGAGCTAATCGAGAGTTGTACATGAGTACTTGATCGTTCAGTTTGAAATGCCGTGAAATAATTTTCTTGTCGTGATAGGCTTCGTTTTCTCCTTGTGCAATTTCGAGTTCTTGTAGGCGCAATATCTGATTTCGTCGAGTTCAATTAGCTGAATTAATTTCTTTTTTTTCTGCGGATTTAGCATCAAGTTTATTTTTATGGCCTATTCGGCTTTATGCGCTAGTTCTACAGGGAGATGGCATGATTTTCCATAGATTAAATGGAATGGGGTAGTTCATAACGGTGTTTTAAATGCGGTTCGGTAAGCCCAAAGTGCATCATCCAATTTTGAACACCAGTCTTTGCGGGTTGATCACACCATCTTTTCTAAAATTTCTTTGATTTGTCGGTTGGATACTTCTACTTGTCTGCTAGTATGAGGATGATAGGGTGTTGCTACTCGATGGTGAAATCCATGTTTCTTGAGTAGTACTTCGAACACTTTGTTAATGAAGTGGGTACCTCCATCGCTTATTACGATTCACGGAACTCCAAATCTGGGAAAGATAATAATCTTGAAGAGTTTAACGACTACGACAGCATCATTTTCGGAGTTGTTAATACTTCCACCCATTTAGATACATAGGCTACAGCAACCAGTATGTATTTATTTCCGAGCGAAGAAGGGAAAGGGCCCATGAAATCGATGCCCCAGCAATCAAACACTTCAACTCCAAGTATGAAATTTGTTTCCATCTCGTTTCTCTTGCTGATTTTTCCTCTTCTTTGGCAGGGATTGCATTTTGCTATGTAGTCTTGAGCATCTCGAAAAATAGCCGGCCACCAAAAGTCTGCTTATAGAATTTTTGACACTGTCTTAAAAGTAGTGAAATGTCCGGCGTAATCGGATCTGTGACAATGATATAAAATTTATGGAGCTTCGCGTTCGGCAACACATCGTCTATATATGCATTCATAACAGTGTTTGTAAAGATAAGGTTCATCCTAGTGATATCTCCGGATTTGTCGTAAAATTTTCTTTTCATGATATCCTTTGAAGAGTTCGGTTTCCACTTCGGCCGCAAGATAGTTTAGTATATCTTCATACCAAGGTCTAACTTCTACCTCCAGGAGAATCATCATTTGGGATCGAAGGATTACAACTGATGTTGATATTAATTGGAATGATTATTTCATCGTCCTTGTCAAATGCATCGTCGATCAATGGGATCTGGACAAGACCGATCGATGCTTTATGGCTACAATTGTTCGATGGTATTAGTGTCTCGTCGATCAATTCATCTTCATGTGCCGAACTGACGCTACCTTCAAAAGTCGATGCTGCTAAGTATATATTTTCTGTGGGTAAGATATCATCTATAGGGATGTCTTTGTCTCCTCTTATTTGTGATAAGTGATCTGCGACTCCATTTTATACTCCCTTCATATCTTTGACTTCTATGTTGAATTCTTAGAGAAAGAGAATCCATCGTAAAAGTCTTGGCTTACCATCTTTTCTGTTCATTAAGTATTTCAATGTTGTGTGGTCGGTGTGAACTACTACTTTTGAACCGATTAGATAGGATCAGAATTTCTCGAAGGCGAATGCCACAGTCAATAACTCTTTTTCCGTTGTCGCATAATTACGTTGCGCATCGTCTAAAGTTCTGCTGGCGTAGTATATAGCGTGCAACTTTTTGTCTTTCTTTTGTCCAAGTACTGCACCTACAGCAAAATCGCCGGCGTCGCACATAATTTTGAATGGTAGATCCCAGTCTGGTGCTTGGACAATAGGGGCAGATACGAGCGCTGGTTTGATTGTTTCAAAGGCTTCGAGACATTCAGGCGTAAAATCGAATTTCATCTCTTTGCACAGAAGTGGAGTAAGGGGTCTAGCAATTTTGCTAAAATCTTTTATGAATCGCCTATAGAATCCAACATGTCCTAGAAAGCTTCTAACGTCTTTGACATTAGTAGGTGGTGGCAGTTTTTTCATTACGTCAATCTTTGCCTTGTCCACCTCAATTCCGGCTGCTGAGACCTTGTGTCCCAAGACAATTCCGATGTTAACCATGAAATGGCATTTTTCCTAGTTCAAAACCAGATTTTTCTGTTCGCATCTAGCTAATAGCTTACACAGGTTATCGAGACATGCCTTGAAATTCGGATCATAAACTGAGAAGTCATCCATGAATTCCTCGATCATATAGGTGAATATTGACATCATGCATCTTTGGAAAGTCGCAGGGGCGTTACAGAGTCCGAATGGCATCCTGCGATATGCGAATGTTCCATAGGGACAAGTAAAGGTGGTCTTTTCTTGGTCGTCCGGATGTATGGAGATCTGTAAGAATCTGGAATACCCGTCAAGAAAAAAATAGTATATGTGGCTTGCAAGCCTTTCTAACATCTGATCAATAAAGGTTAAAGGGAAATGATCCTTTCGTTTGGCAGCATTTAGTTTTCTGTAATCGATACACATTATGTGTCCTGTGACAGTTCTAGTAGGGATCAATTCGTCTTTGTCATTCTTTACCACAGTAATTCTTCCTTTCTTTGGGAAAACATGAACCGGGCTGACCCAGTTGCTGTCTGAGATTGGATAAATAACGCCTGCTTCTAGAAGTTTCATGATTTCCTTTTTAACTACTTCCTTCAGATTGGGGTTCAATCTCCTCTGATGCTCGATGGAAGATTTTGATTCATCATCAAGGTGTATCCTATGCATGCATAAAGCAGGGGAAATTCCCGGGATGTCATCTAACGAATAACCGAGAGCCTTGCGGTGCTTCCGAAGATTATTCAGCAACATTGTTTGTTCTCCGCTACTCAAGTTTGCATTTATGATGACATGATAGGAGATTACATAAAGGAAAGCATATATAAGACCGGTTGGAAGTGGTTTGAGCTTGATTTTGGGTGTTTTTTCTTTGCTCCAGTCGTCGGTCACAGTACGCTGTCGATCGATGGTGATATTGGGGTGTCGATCGACGGGGGTTGATGGATCGAGTTCGTCAAGATTGACATTAAAAATTTCTTTTGTGGCGTCCATTAAACTTACATACTCTCTAATGCGATCTTATAACGTAGAGATGTCGCCAAAGGAGACGTGCTTGCTTTCTCTAGAGGTTCGTTCGAGCATATGTCTATGAATGAGTTTTCTGCTATGTCGGAAAGGTAATCAATATGGTAGGTTTGACTATCGATCAAAGGTTGTTTTATTATCTTTTCCATGTCAAAGACCATCGGTATCTTCCCTATGTTAAGGCATATACGTCCTTCTCTAACATCAATGATCGCCACGGCAGTGGCCATGAAATGTCTTCCTAAGATAATGGGATTTATAGGTTCTCGCTCGTATTTAAGCACTATGAATCCTGCAGGTATATCGCAGTTTTGAATACGTACGGGTACGTCTTCCAGTACACCTTCCGGAATTCTAGCTGAGCTATCAGCTAAGATGAGTGTGACCCTGGTAGATTGAAACTGTGTTAGCCCGAGAGCGACTGCAACAGAATAAGGCATCAGGTTGACACTAGAGTCTAAATCGCAGAGGGATCTTTGAAATCTCTCATCGCTAATACTGCAGTCCAAAACAAAACTACAGGGATCAGGGAGTTTAATTGGAGTTTTTCCTTGAATATTTTTTCTCATTTCTTCAGACACCATCACCATGCAGTGTTCCGATTCATGGAATCCTAGTGATGCTGCATCTTTCACGTATTGCTTAATAGCAGGCGAAATGTGAATGGCATCACTTAATTGCATATCAATGTTTACTTTGTCAAACACTTTCTTGCATATTGCTTTTTCTAGCTGCTTATTCTTCTGCTTAGCGTTTTTCTAAGGAAAGGGGGCTTTCGCTTGGTAAATCCTTGTTTTAACCGTTTCGGTTGATTCTGGATCAGAGCGTCAATTGATTCTTTCTCCAGGGCGTCGATCGATTTTTGGTAAAGGGGGTCGATCGATGTCTCCCACGTCAATGTTCTTTCCTTTAGGTTCGATAATTGATTCCTCAAGGTCGTCATTTTGGCTAATGCTTCAGTTTCGGGAAGGATTTCAAGATCTTTCTCGTAAATTTCGAGCGGGATGGGATGCGATTTTTCTTTTTCATTCGCCGTGATTTTCTCAAATTTCATCGATGGTGATGCTCTCTTTAACGCCAGGGGTAAGTGGTCGACCGCTTCGCAAAGCTACGACACTGCAATGGCTCTTGGGGTTAGCATCTGTTTTACCAGGTAAGAATCCGTCCTCTCTCCTGATGAACATAACGTTGCCTGCCACTTGGTTGTCGATTCTCTTAATGTGAGAGTTTCAAATTTTTCTGTCATCTCTGAGTATATAAGGTCAAATTTTTCCTTGAGGTCGGCAGCTATTCTACGGTTTCCAGCGAAGACTTGGTTCATTTTTTACTTTGAACTTCTTTTGTATCTGTTCACAGTGGTGTCATAGTTGCTTGTGAAATTGCCAGCGCTTTCCCTAAATCGTTGATCGTTCAGGTTCTTCACATCAGAGAACTCAACTCGTTTTTCAAAGTTGGAAGGGGCGGCATCGTCCTCACCATGGTGTTGAGATAAGTTATTTCCGTGCAGAAGGGCTGCAACTGGTGCCAGAGTTTTTCTAACTCGGATCGATTGTTTCTCCTCTGCAAAAAATGGTGGTTCCTTCCTTTCGGTGTCTCTCTTTTCGAAATCTCTACCTAAAGCTATGTTTTCTATCAATATTTTAGCGCTTGCAGGGCTTCGGGTGCCGAAGTTCCCCTCGCTGGCTGTATCAAGGATGGTTTGATAGTCTAGGTTTAGTTCTCTATAAAAAGTGTTGATGAGTTGGGGCTCTAAGAATCCATGGTGTGGGCACGAAAGTTGGTAGCTTTTGAACCTTGTCCAGGAGTTTTTAAAATATTCACGGCTACCTTGAACGAAAGTGGATATTTCCCTCCTTTCTTCCCAGTATCTCTCCTCGTCAAGAAGTGGTTGATGAAGGCGCTTCTATTATCTGCCCAACAAGTCAGGGATCCTGGTGGTAGCTAGTTCAGCCACCTCCAGGCGTCACCTTCTAGGGAGAAAGGAAAAAGTTTGCAGTGATTGAAATCGTCGTTCACCATGTCTTCTAGCATCTCGATGTGATCGTTCGGGTGTTCAGTGGGGAAACCATTAAATTGATTTTTGCGCACCATAATTAGGAAGTCGAAGTCAATATCAAGCTCAGAGCTTCCAGCATGGTTGTTGGATAATCGAATCGCGGACCTATTGGAATAGGTTCTGCTGGTGTTTAGATATTTGAGCATTGGCAATTCATGCTTTACCTCATTCTTTGGAGAGATTTAGTGGTTTGATTGGGGATTGCAGCTCCATGATAATTAATTAGTTGGCTTGCTTCGTTGCTTTTATTGTTCATTGGTTCTATCAAGACTACTTTCTTATTATCAGAATCAGTAAAGGTGTACTTATCGGCTTCCGGCTGATCGGCACCGATCAATGGCAATGGAAGAGTGTCGCCCGACAGCAGTGGACAAGCATCGATCGATTCCAGGTATGATCCATCGATCGATGGTTGTTTTCCAGAATCCATATTCTCTCCTTTAAGTACCTGTGTCATTAGGTTTAGGGAAAGAATAAGTTAGCAAACAGTAAAGTAAAAATCTAGACAATATTCTAAACGAAATCTAATGGCGATAAGAAAGAGTCCCCGGCAACGGCGCCAAATTTGATGTGGGGTTTATTTTTATTTCACTTTCAAATTAGCCCTATATTCCCACTTTACTCTCTCAATTAAGAGGTTCATTGTACTACTTAGGGACCGAATCCACAGAGACTCTAGGATTGCACAATAGACTTAATGTTATTCAATTAATTCTAGATGAATTATAACAATAACAATAACAATAACAATAAAATGCGATTTCAAGATTGATTGGGTTCGGAAGGATTTAATTTTAAAGATTAGACTTAGGGGAAATTTTCAGGTAGGCTTAGATAATGCAGACTAATAGATTACTAGGGTTTTATTAAGAACCGTTCTGAATTCAAACCTTAGGGTTTAGGAGATAGCTCTCGCGCATCTCGACTGAGCGTCGATCGATGGCAATAAGATGGCGTCGATCGATGCTCATTCTAAACAATACTGGTTTTGTGGTTTGAAGGATTCTCTAAACTTAATTCAACTCTCGTTTGTTACTAGTTATTTAGATTGTTTAAGATAGATTCCTGGTTATAACCAGGCTCTCGCTTGTGCTATAGAACCCTAATTTCTAAGATTGAGGTGATCAAGTTCAACTTAGCATTAAGAGAAACTTAAACAAAGAACCAAGAAGATTACCCTACCAATTCTATTACATCAACAATACTTTACTACCATTGAATAAAATCTAATAGAGACTACTCAGACATAGCAAGAAGGGAACATGAATAAATTCTGAATAAATTGCATAGAATAAACTGAGTAAAAAGATAAGGAGTTCAAAGATATACTTTGTAATGATGATTAGATATTTCTCTACAATAGATTTTAGCAATGTGTTTCAACTCTAAACTCTAAAAATTTGGTGTAACTTTTTAAGACTTCTCTCTTAGGTTTTCTTGCTCTCTTTAAATAAAGATAGAATACCCTAATAAATAGTCTAAAATTTCGGCCAGAGACTTGTCTTGCAATTAATAAAAATTCTGGGTAAAACTTATAATTTCTCAAGCCTTCACCAATTTTACTTGTCGATTTAACCGTCGATTGATGCACAGTGTGTGACGTCGATCGATGGTCTATTCATAAATCTGGATCCGACGAGTTTCCGCTGAGAAATCCTGAGTGCTCCAAAATAATTCAAAATCTCTTATTGCTTCCAAAAAGTACCTAGACCTGTAAATACTCTAAAACAATACCAAATCCAACAAATGCATATAAAAGACTCTAAATATACTCTATATATCATAGAAAAA
>CAJHQQ010004712.1:0-24543 GCA_905132885.1 Moricandia moricandioides | reverse complement strand
CTACATCTAGATCTCCAATTCTGCCTCATGATCAGAACCAAGACACGACAAATGACACTCAAAATGACAACCTCAAATCACTTCAGATAAAGTTCAATACTTCCATTCATTATAACTTTCCATATCACATCAATTCGATATCAATTCAGGATGATTCTACACTGATTTATGAGTCCAAATCAAGATTCTTACATCTTGAAACATTCTGGTTTGATTAGAATCAAGAAGAAATTGCCAAAATATCTAAACAGGGTAAACTGGAATCACTTGGTTAAAAGTGGGATAACTTCTTCATCATAACTCCTATGATCTTGATTCAACTTCAGGGTGATTCTAAACTGATTTATGAGTCCAAATCAAGATTCTTACATCGTGATTCATTCTGGTTTTATTTGTATCAAGAAGAAATTGCCAAATCTTCAAACAGGATAAACTAGAATCACTTCGGTTGAAAGTGAGATAACTTCTTCATCATAACTCCAATGATATTGATTCAACTCCAGGGTGATTCTACACTGATTAATGAGTCCAAATCAAGCTTCTTACATCGTGCTTCATTCTTGTTTTTTTATTATCAAGAATAAATTGCCAAATCTCCAAACAGAGTAAACTGGAGTCACTTCGGTAAAAAGTGGGATAACATCTTCATCATAACTCCTATGATCTTGATTCAACTTTAGGGTGATTCTACACTGATTTATGAGTCCAGATAAATATTCTTACATCTTGATTCATTATGGTTTTATTAGTATCAAGAAGAAATTGCCAACTCTCCAAACAGGGTAAACTGGAGTCACTTCGGTTAAAAGTGGGATAACTTCTTCATCATAACTCCTATGATGTTGATTCAACTTCAGGGTGATTCTACACTGATTTATGAGTCCAAATCAAGATTCTTACATCTTGACACATTCTGGTTCTTTTAGAATCAAGAAGAAATTGCCAAATCTCTAAACAGGGTAAACTGGAATCACTTGGTTAAAAGTGGGATAACTTCTTCATCATAACTCCTATGATCTTGATTCAACTTCAGGGTGATTCTAAACTGATTTATGAGTCTAAATCAAGATTCTTACATCGTGATTCATTCTGGTTTTATTTGTATCAAGAAGAAATTGCCAAATCTCCAAACAGGATAAACTAGAATAACTTCGGTTGAAAGTGAGATAACTTCTTCATCATAACTCCAATGATATTGATTCAACTCCAGGGTGATTCTACACTGATTAATGAGTCCAAATCAAGATTCTTACATCGTGATTCATTCTGGTTTTATTAGTATTAAAACTAAATTGCCAAATCTGCAAACAGGGTAAACTGGAGTCACTTCGGTAAAAAGTGGGATAACATCTTCATCATAACTCCTATGATCTTGATTAAACTTCAGGGTGATTCTACACTGATTTATGAGTCGAGATCAATATTCTTACATCTTTATTCATTATGGTTTTATTAGTATCAAGAAGAAATTGGCAACTCTCCAAACAGGGTAAACTGGAGTCACTTCGGTTAAAAGTGGGATAACTTCTTCATCATAACTCCTATGATCTTGATTCAACTTCAGGGTGATTCTACACTGATTTATGAGTCCAAATCAAGCTTCTTACATCATGATTCATTCTGGTTTTATTAGTATCAAGAAGAAATTGCCAACTCTCCAAACATGGCAAACTGGAATCACTTCGGTTAAAAGTGGGATAACTTCTTCATCATAACTCCAATGATATTGATTTAACTTCAGGGTGATTATCCACTGATTTATGAGTACAAATAAAGCTTCTTACATCTTGATTCATTCTGGTTTGATTAGAATCAAGAATAAATTGCAAAATCTCCAAACAGGGTAAACTGGAGTCACTTCGGTTAAAAGTGGGATAACTTCTTCATCATAACTCCTATGATCTTGATTCAACTTCAGGGTGATTCTACACTTATTTATGAGTCCAAATCAAGCTTCTTACATCGTGATTCATTCTGGTTTTATTAGTATCAAGAATAAATTGCCAAATCTCCAAACAGGGCAAACTGGAAACACTTCGGTTAAAAGTAGGATAACTTCTTCATCATAACTCCAATGATATTGATTCAACTCCAGGGTGATTCTACACTGATTAATGAGTCCAAATCAAGCTTCTTACATCGTGATTCATTCTGGTTTTATTAGTATCAAGAATAAATTGCCAAATCTCCAAGCAGGGTAAACTTGAGTCACTTCGGTAAAAAGTGGGAAAACATCTTCATCATAACTCCTATGATCTTGATTCAACCTCAGGGTGATTCTACACTGATTTATGAGTCCAGATAAAGATTCTTACATATTGATTCATTATGGTTTTATTAGTATCAAGGAGAAATTGCCAACTCTCCAAACAGGGCAAACTGGAATCACTTCGGTTAAAAGTGGGATAACTTCTTGATCATAACTCCAATGATATTTATTTAACTTCAGGGTGATTATCCACTGATTTATGATTCCAAATAAAGCTTCTTACATCTTGATTCATTCTGGTTTGATTAGAATCAAGAAGAAATTACAAAATCTCCAAACAGGGTAAACTGGAGTCACTTCGGTTAAAAGTGGCATAACTTCTTCATCATAACTCCTATGATCTTGATTCAACTTCAGGATGATTCTACACTGATTTATGAGTCCAAATCAATATTTTTACATCTTGATTCATTCTGGTTTTATTAGTATCAAGAAGAAATTGCCAGATCTACAAACATGGTAAACTGGAATCACTTCGGTTAAGAGTGGGATAACTTCTTCATCATAACTCCTATGATCTTGATTCAACTTCAGGGTGATTCTACACTGATTTTTGTGTTCAAATCAAGATTCTGACGTCGTTATTCATTCTGGTTTTATTAGTATCAAGAAGAAATTGCCAATTCTCCAAACAGGGCAAACTGGAATCACTTCGGTTAAAATTGGGATAACTTCTTCATCATAACTCCTATGATCTTGATTCAACTTCAGGGTGATTCTACACAGATTTATGATTCCAAATCAAGCTTCTTACATCGTGATTCATTCTGGTTTTATTAGTATCAAGAAGAAATTGTCAACTCTCCAAACAGGGTAAACTGGAATCACTTCGGTTAAAAGTGGGATAACTTCTTCATCATAACTCCTATGATCTTGATTCAACTTCAGGGTGATTCTACACTGATTTATGAGTCCAAATCAAGCTTCTTACATCGTGATTCCTTCTGGTTTTATTAGTATCAAGAAGAAATTGCCAGCTCTCCAAACAGGGCAAACTGGAATCACTTTGGTTAAAATTGGGATAACTTATTCATCATAACTCCAATGATATTGATTTAACTTCAGGATGATTATCCACTGATTTATGATTCCTAATAAATCATCTTACATCTTGATTCATTCTGGTTTGATTAGAATCAAGAAGAAATTGCCAAATCTCCAAACAGGGTAAACTGGAGTCACTTCGGTTAAAAGTGGGATAACTTCTTCATCATAACTCCTATGATCTTGATTCAACTTCAGGGTGATTGTACACTGATTTATGAGTCCAAATCAAGCTTTTTACATCGTGATTCATTCTGGTTTTATTAGTATCAAGAAGAAATTGCCAACTCTCGAAACAGGGTAAACTAGAATCACTTCGGTTAAAAGTGGGATGACTTCTTCATCATAACTCCTATGATCGTGATTCAACTTCAGGGTGATTCTACACTGATTTATGTGTACAAATCAAGATTCTTACATCGTGATTCATTCTGGTTTGATTAGAATCAAGAAGAAATTGCCAACTCCCCAAACAGGGCAAACTGGAATCACTTCGATTAAAAGTGGGATAACTTCTTCATCATAACTCCAATGATATTGATTTAACTTCAGGGTGAATATCCACTGATTTATGATTCCAAAAAAACTTCTTACATCTTGATTCATTATGGTTTGATTAGAATCAAGAAGAAATTGCCAAATCTCTAAAGATGGTTAACTGGAGTCACTTCGGTTAAAAGTGAGATAACTTCTTCATCATAACTCCTATGATCTTGATTCAACTTCAGGATGATTCTACACTGATTTATGAGTCCAAATCAAGATTCTTATATCTTTATTCATTCTGGTTTGATTAGAATCAAGAAGAAATTGCCAAATCTCCAAACAGGGTAAACTGGAGACACTTCGGTAAAAAGTGGGATAACTTCTTCATCATAACTCCTATGATCTTGATTCAATTTCAGGGTGACTCTACACTGATTTATGAGTCCAAATCAAGCTTCTTACATAGTGATTCATTCTGGTTTTATTAGTATCAAGAAGAAATTACCAACTCTCCAAACTGGGTAAACTAGAATCACTTTGGTTAAAAGTGGGATAACTTCTTCATCATAACTCCTATGATCTTGATTCAACTTCAGGGTAATTCTACACAGATTTATGAGTCCAAATCAAGCTTCTTACATCGTGATTCATTCTGGTTTTATTAGTATCAAGAAGAAATTGTCAACTCTCCAAACAGGGTAAACTGGAATCACTTCGGTTAAAGTGGGATAACTTCTTCATCATAACTCCTATGATCTTGATTCAACTTCAGGGTGATTCTACACTGATTTATGAGTCCAGATCAAGATTATTACATCTTGATTCATTATGGTTTTATTAGTATCAAGAAGAAATTGCCAACTCTCCAAACAGGGCAAACTGGCATCACTTCGGTTAAAAGTGGGATAACTTCTTCATCATAACTCCAATGATATTATTTAAATTCAGGGTGATTATCCATTGATTTATGAGTCCAAATAAAGCTTCTTACATCTTGATTCATTCTGGTTTGATTAGAATCAAGAAGAAATTGCCAAATCTCCAAACAGGGTAAACTGGAGTCACTTCGGCTAAAAGTGGGATAACTTCTTCATCATAACTCCAATGATCTTGATTAAACTTCAGGATGATTCTACACTGATTAATGAGTCCAAATAAAGATTCTTACATCTTGATTTATTCTGGTTTGATTAGAATCAAGAAGAAATTTCCAAATCTCCAAACAGGGTAAACTGGAATCACTTTAGTTAAAAGTGGGATAACTTCTTCATCATAACTCCTATGATCTTGATTCAAATTCAGGGTGATTCTAAACTGATTTATGAGTCCAAAATCAAGATTCTTACATCGTGATTCATTCTGGTTTTATTTGTATCAATAAGAAATTGCCAAATTTCCTAACAGGGTAAACTAGAATCACTTCGGTCAAAAGTGGGATAACTTCTTCATCATAACTCCAATGATATTGATTCAACTCCAGGGTGATTCTACACTGATTAATGAGTCCAAATCAAGATTCTTACATCGTGATTTATTCTGGTTTTATTAGTATCAAGAATAAATTGCCAAATCTCCAAACAGTGTAAAATGGAGTCACTTCGGTTAAAAGTGGGATAACTTCTTCATCATAACTCCTACGATCTTGATTCAACTTCAGGATGATTCTACACTGATTTATGAGTCCAAATCAAGATTCTTACATCTTTATTCATTCTGGTTTGATTAGAATCAAGAAGAAACCAAATCTCCAAACAGGGTAAACTGGAGTCACTTCGGTTAAAAGTGGGATAACTTCTTCATCATAACTCCTATGATCTTGATTCAACTTCATGGTGATTCTACACTGATTTATGAGTCAATATAAAGATTATTACATCTTGATACATTCTGGTTTGATTAGAATCAAGAAGAAATTGCCAAATCTCCAAACAGGACAAACTGGAATCAAAGTTTGATAACTTCTTCATCATAACTCCAATGATATTGATTCAACTTCAGGGTGATTATCCACTGATTTATGAGTCAAAATAAATCTTCTTACATCTTGATACATTCTGTTTTGATTAGAATCAAGAAGAAATTGCCAAATCTCCAAACAGGGTAAACTGGAGTCACTTCGGTTAAAAGTGGGATAACTTCTTCATCATAAATCCAATGATATTGATTTAACTTCAGGGTGATTGTCCACTGATTTATGAGTCCAAATAAATCTTCTTACATCTTGATTCATTCTGGTTTGATTAGAATCAAGAACAAATTGCCAAATCTCCAAACAGGGTAAACTGGAGTCACTTCGGTTAAAAGTGGGATAACTTCTTCATCATAACTCCTATGATCTTGATTCAACTTCAGGATGATTCTACACTGATTTATGAGTCCAAATCAAGACTCTTACATCTTCATTCATTCTGTTTTGATTAGAATCAAGAAAAAATTGCCAAATCTCCAAACAAGGCAAACTGGAATCACTTCGGTTAAAAGTGGGATAACTTCTTCATCATAACTCCAATGATATTGATTTAACTTCAGGGTGATTATCCACTGATTTATGATTCCAAATAAAGATTCTTACATCTTGATTCATTCTGGTTTGTATAGAATCAAGAAGAAATTGCCAAATCTCCAAACAGGATAAACTGGAGTCACTTCGGTTAAAAGTGGGATAACTTCTTCATCATAACTCCTATGATCTTGATTCAACTTCAGGGTGATTCTACACAGATTTATAAGTCCAAATCAAGCTTCTTACATCGTGATTCATTCTGGTTTTATTAGTATCAAGAAGAAATTGTCAACTCTCCAAACAGGGTAAACTGGAATCACTTCGGTTAAAAGTGGGATAACTTCTTCATCATAACTCCTATGATCTTGATTCAACTTCAGGGTGTTTCTACACTGATTTATGTGTACAAATCAAGCTTCTTACATCGTGATTCATTCTGGTTTGATTAGAATGAAGAAGAAATTGCCAAATCTCCAAACAGGGTAAACTGAAATCACTTTGGTTAAAAGTAGAATAACATCTTCATCATAACTCCAATGATATTGATTTAACTTTAGGGTGATTATCCACTGATTTATGAGTCCAAAAAAGCTTCTTAAATATTGATTCATTCTGGTTTGATTAGAATCAAGAAGAAATTACCAAATCTCCAAACAGGGTCCACTAGAATCACTTCGGTTAAAAGTGGAATAACATCTTAATCATAACTCCTATGATATTGATTCAAATTCAGGGTGATTATCCAGTGATTTATGAGTCCAAATAAAGCTTCTTACATCTTGATTCATTCTGGTTTGATTAGAATCAAGAAGAAATTGCCAAATCTCCAAACAGGGTAAACTGGAGTCACTTCGGTTAAAAGTGGGATAACTTCTTCATCATAACTCCTATGATCTTGATTCAACGTCAGGATGATTCGACACTGATTTATGAGTCCAAATCAAGATTCTTACATCTTGATTCATTCTGGTTTGATTAGAATCAAGAAGAAATTGCCAAATCTCCAAACAGTGTAAACTGGAATCACTTCGTTTAAAAGTGGGATAACTTCTTCATCATAACTCCTATGATCTTGATTCAACTTCAGGGTGATTCTAAACTGATTTATGATTCCAAATCAAGATTATTACATCGTGATTCATTCTGGTTTTATTTGTATCAAGAAGAAATTGCCAAATCTCCAAACAGGGTAAACTAGAATCCCTTCGGTTAAAAGTGGGATAACTTCTTCATCATAACTCCAATGATATTGATTCTACACTGATTAATGAGTCCAAATAAAACTTCTTACATCGTGATTCATTCTGGTTTTATTAGTATCAAGAATAAATTGCCAAATCTCCAAACATGGTAAACTAGAACCACTTCGGTTAAAAGTGGGATAACTTCTTCATCATAGCTCCAATGATATTGATTCAACTCCAGGGTTATTCTACACTGATTAATGAGTCCAAATCAATCTTCTTACATCGTGATTCATTCTGGTTTTATTAGTATCAAGAATAAATTGTCAAATCTCCAAACAGGGTAAACTGGAGTCACTTCGGTAAATAGTGGGAAAACATCTTCATCATAACTCTTATGATCTTGATTCAACTTCAGGGTGATTCTACACTGATTTATGAGTCCAGATCAAGATTCTTACATCGTGATTCATTCTGGTTTTATTAGTATCAAGAAGAAATTGCCAACTCTCCAAACAGGGTAAACTGGAATCAATTCGGTTAAAAGTGGGATAACTTTTTCATCATAACTCATATGATCTTGATTCAACTTCAGAGTGATTCTACACTGATTTATGAGTCCAGATCAAGCTTCTTACATCGTGATTCATTCTGGTTTGATTAGAATCAAGAAGAAATTGCCAAATCTCCAAACATGGTAAACTGGAATCACTTCGGTTAAAAGTGGAATAACATCTTCATCATAACTCCAATGATATTGATTTAACTTCAGGGTGATTATACACTGATTTATGAGTCCAAATAAAGCTTCTTACATCTTAATTCATTCTGGTTTGATTAGAATCAAGAAAAAATTGCCAAATCTCCAAACATGGTAAACTGGTGTGACTTCGGTTAAAAGTGGGATAACTTCTTCATCATAACTCCTATGATCTTGATTCAAATTCAGGATGATTCTACACTGATTTATGAGTCCAAATCAAGCTTCTTACATAGTGATTCATTCTGGTTTTATTAGTATCAAGAAGAAATTACCAACTCTCCAAACTGGGTAAACTAGAATCACTTTGGTTAAAAGTGGGATAACTTCTTCATCATAACTCCTATGATCTTGATTCAACTTCAGGGTAATTCTACACAGATTTATGAGTCCAAATCAAGCTTCTTACATCGTGATTCATTCTGGTTTTATTAGTATCAAGAAGAAATTGTCAACTCTCCAAACAGGGTAAACTGGAATCACTTCGGTTAAAAGTGGGATAACTTCTTCATCATAACTCCTATGATCTTGATTCAACTTCAGGGTGTTTCTACACTGATTTATGTGTACAAATCAAGCTTCTTACATCGTGATTCATTCTGGTTTGATTAGAATGAAGAAGAAATTGCCAAATCTCCAAACAGGGTAAACTGGAATCACTTTGGTTAAAAGTAGAATAACATCTTCATCATAACTCCAATGATATTGATTTAACTTTAAGGTGATTATCCACTGATTTATGAGTCCAAAAAAAGATTCTTAAATCTTGATTCATTCTGGTTTGATTAGAATCAAGAAGAAATTACCAAATCTCCAAACAGGGTAAACTAGAATCACTTCGGTTAAAAGTGGAATAACATCTTAATCATAACTCCTATGATATTGATTCAAATTCAGGGTGATTATCCACTGATTTATGAGTCCAAATAAAGCTTCTTACATCTTGATTCATTCTGGTTTGATTAGAATCAAGAAGAAATTGCCAAATCTCCAAACAGGGTAAACTGGAGTCACTTCCGTTAAAAGTGGGATAACTTCTTTATCATAACTCCTATGATCTTGATTCAACTTCAGGATGATTCTACACTGATTTATGAGTCCAAATCAAGATTCTTACATCTTGATTCATTCTGGTTTATTTAGAATCAAGAAGAATATGCCAAATCTCCAAACAGGACAAACTGGAATCACTTCGGTTAAAAGTGGGATAACTTCTTCATCATAACTCCTATGATCTTGATTCAACTTCAAGGTGATTCTAAACTGATTTATGATTCCAAATCAAGATTCTTACATCGTGATTCATTCTGGTTTTATTTGTATCAAGAAGAAATTGCCAAATCTCCAAACAGGGTAAACTAGAATCACTTCGGTTAAAAGTGGGATAACTTCTTCATCATAACTCCAATGATATTGATTCCACTCCAGGGTGATTCTACACTGATTAATGAGTCCAAATAAAGCTTCTTACATCGTGATTCATTCTGGTTTTATTAGTATCAAGAATAAATTGCCAAATCTCCGAACAGGGTAAACTAGAACCATTTCGGTTAAAAGTGGGATAACTTCTTCATTATAGCTCCAATGATATTGATTCAACTCCAGGGTTATTCTACACTGATTAATGAGTCCATATCAAGCTTCTTACATCGTGATTCATTCTGGTTTTATTAGTATCAAGAATAAATTGCCAAATCTCCAAACAGAGTAAACTAGAGTCACTTCGGTAAATAGTGGGAAAACATCTTCATCATAACTCCTATGATCTTGATTCAACTTCAGGATGATTCTACACTGATTTATGAGTCCAAATCAAGATTCTTAAATCTTTATTCATTCTGGTTTGATTAGAATCAAGAAGAAATTGCCAAATCTCCAAACAGGGTAAACTGGAGTCACTTCGGTTAAAAGTGGGATAACTTCTTCATCATAACTCATATGATCTTCATTCAACTTTAAGGTGATTCTACACTGATTTATGAGTCAATATAAAGCTTATTACATCTTGATACATTCTGGTTTGATTAGAATCAAGAAGAAATTGCCAAATCTCCAAACAGGACAAACTGGAATCAAAGTGGGATAACTTCTTCATCATAACTCCAATGATATTGATTCAACTTCAGGGTGATTATCCACTGATTTATGAGTCAAAATAAATCTTCTTACATCTTGATACATTCTGTTTTGATTAGAATCAAGAAGAAATTGTCAAATCTCCAAACAGGGTAAACTGGAGTCACTTCGGTTAAAAGTGGGATAACTTCTTCATCATAAATCCAATGATATTGATTTAACTTCAGGGTGATTTTCCACTGGTTTATGAGTCCAAATAAATCTTCTTACATCTTGATTCATTCTGGTTTGATTAGAATCAAGAACAAATTGCCAAATCTCCAAACAGGGTAAACTGGAGTCACTTTGGTTAAAAGTGGGATAACTTCTTCATCATAACTCCTATGATCTTGATTCAACTTCAGGATGATTCTACACTGATTTATGAGTCCAAATCAAGATTCTTACATCTTGATTCATTCTGGTTTGATTAGAATCAAGAAGAAATTGCCAAATCTCCAAACAAGGCAAACTGGAATCACTTCGGTTAAAAGTGGGATAACTTTTTCATCATAACTCCAATGATATTGATTTAACTTCAGGGTGATTATCCACTGATTTATGATTCCAAATAAAGCTTCTTACATCTTGATTCATTCTGGTTTGTATAGAATCAAGAAGAAATTGCCAAATCTCCAAACAGGATAAACTGGAGTCACTTCGTTTAAAAGTGGGATAACTTCTTCATCATAACTCCTATGATCTTGATTCAACTTCAGGGTGATTCTACACAGATTTATGAGTCCAAATCAAGCTTTTTACAACGTGATTCATTCTGGTTTTATTAGTATCAAGAAGAAATTTTCAACTCTCCAAACATGGTAAACTGGAGTCACTTCTGTTAAAAGTGGGATAACTTCTTTATCATAACTCCTATGATCTTGATTCAACTTCAGGATGATTCTACACTGATTTATGAGTCCAAATCAAGATTCTTACATCTTGATTCATTCTGGTTTATTTAGAATCAAGAAGAATATGCCAAATCTCCAAACAGGACAAACTGGAATCACTTCGGTTAAAAGTGGGATAACTTCTTCATCATAACTCCTATGATCTTGATTCAACTTCAAGGTGATTCTAAACTGATTTATGATTCCAAATCAAGATTCTTACATCGTGATTCATTCTGGTTTTATTTGTATCAAGAAGAAATTGCCAAATCTCCAAACAGGGTAAACTAGAATCACTTCGGTTAAAAGTGGGATAACTTCTTCATCATAACTCCAATGATATTGATTCCACTCCAGGGTGATTCTACACTGATTAATGAGTCCAAATAAAGCTTCTTACATCGTGATTCATTCTGGTTTTATTAGTATCAAGAATAAATTGCCAAATCTCCGAACAGGGTAAACTAGAACCATTTCGGTTAAAAGTGGGATAACTTCTTCATTATAGCTCCAATGATATTGATTCAACTCCAGGGTTATTCTACACTGATTAATGAGTCCATATCAAGCTTCTTACATCGTGATTCATTCTGGTTTTATTAGTATCAAGAATAAATTGCCAAATCTCCAAACAGAGTAAACTAGAGTCACTTCGGTAAATAGTGGGAAAACATCTTCATCATAACTCCTATGATCTTGATTCAACTTCAGGATGATTCTACACTGATTTATGAGTCCAAATCAAGATTCTTAAATCTTTATTCATTCTGGTTTGATTAGAATCAAGAAGAAATTGCCAAATCTCCAAACAGGGTAAACTGGAGTCACTTCGGTTAAAAGTGGGATAACTTTTTCATCATAACTCCAATGATATTGATTTAACTTCAGGGTGATTATCCACTGATTTATGATTCCAAATAAAGCTTCTTACATCTTGATTCATTCTGGTTTGTATAGAATCAAGAAGAAATTGCCAAATCTCCAAACAGGATAAACTGGAGTCACTTCGTTTAAAAGTGGGATAACTTCTTCATCATAACTCCTATGATCTTGATTCAACTTCAGGGTGATTCTACACAGATTTATGAGTCCAAATCAAGCTTTTTACAACGTGATTCATTCTGGTTTTATTAGTATCAAGAAGAAATTTTCAACTCTCCAAACATGGTAAACTGGAATCACTTCGGTTAAAAGTGGGATAACTTCTTCATCATAACTCCTATGATCTTGATTCAACTTCAGGGTGTTTCTACACTGATTTATGTGTACAAATCAAGCTTCTTACATCGTGATTCATTCTGGTTTGATTAGAATGAAGAAGAAATTGCCAAATCTCCAAACAGGGTAAACTGGAATCACTTTGGTTAAAAGTAGAATAACATCTTCATCATAACTCCAATGATATTGATTTAACTTTAGGGTGATTATCCACTGATTTATGAGTCCAAATAAAGATTCTTACATCTTTATTCATTCTGGTTTGATTAGAATCAAGAAGAAATTGCCAAATCTCCAAACAGGGTAAACTAGAGTCACTTGGGTTAAAAGTGGGATAACTTCTTCATCATAACTCCTATTGATGCGTCCCTAGGATGCTCTTTGGTTGATGGGAATGGATAATCCTTGCAAGAACGAATCAAAAGACTCAAGTCCTTCAAGGCGTGTGGATTGGATGGTGACACAAGAGGGATGAATGATCTCTTGATACTATTAGATGAATGGTTTGGATATTACACACCAAACTAAACACCCTTAGGCTCTGGATATGACACACCAGACTCGGCACACTTCTTTTAGAGAGAGAGAGAGCCGCAAAGATGAATAAACTTGTATCGAAAAGATTGGATGATTACATAAGGGTGTAGAGAACCCTTTAAATAAGAAAACCAGAGACATGCCTCTAGGGTTTTCGACAATGAACCAAAAAAGGAAAGAAAGCAAACTATAGTTTATAAGTTAAAATGAAATGAAATGCAACTTCTAATAGGCTTGGACCGAGTATAGTACTTAGGTGATTTGTAGACAAGTTGTGGCCTCGTTAAAAACCTTCCTCCTGGAAAACCTCGTGGGACAAAACCAAAAGCAAGGAAAAGAGCACGCACCCCATGTCTGCCTAGACACTATCTCAGTTTGGTGTAGAGATGGCTTGAATGGTGATCAAGACATCTCGGATCAAACCTTGTCCAACACCTTCTTGTTGTGGATGTGAAGTGAGTAATCCAACAACATTCTCCTTAAGCTTCTTGACTCTGGAACGAGTCATGGGACCTTCAGGAATGGTTAGAGCATCCTCATCAAATGGTTGATGCATTGTGGCTTCATGTTGCTCATCTAAACTCTCCTCATTGTCCTCCTTAGTGATCCGGTCCATGATCACATCATCCCCTCCCTCTTGAAAAGGATTTGTCCTCAAATCAGGTCCATCTACAACAAAAGGAGCCAAGTCAGTGACATTGAAGCTATTTGATACATCGTACTTACCTTGGAGATCAAGCTTGTAGGCATTGTCATTGATCTTGTGGATGATCTCAAAGGGTCCATCAACCCTTGGCATCAGTTTGGACTTCCTCTCGTTGGGGAACCTATCCTTCCTTAGGTGTAACCAAACTTGGTCACCAACTTCAAAGGTCCTCACACGTCTCCCCTTGTTTGCTTGCTTCTCATACAGCTTGGTCTTCTGCTCAATGTTTAGTCTAGCCTTCTCATGAATCTGTTGAACCAACTCGGCTTTCTTCTTGCCATCTAGACTTGTCCTTTCACACTCAGGTAAAGGCATTAGATCCAAAGGAGAGGTGGGATTGAACCCATAAACAATTTCAAATGGAGAATACTTAGAAGCAGAATGCATAGCATGATTGTATGCAAATTCACAATGTGGCAAGTATTCTTCCCATGTTCTTAAGTTCTTTCTAATGAATGCACGCAGGAGTGTTCCTAATGTCCTATTAACTACCTCAGTTTGCCCATCAGTTTGTGGATGACATGTAGTAGAGAACAATAGCTTAGTGCCTAACTTAGACCAAAGTGTCTTCCAAAAGTAACTAAGAAACTTAGTGTCCCTATCAGAAACTATGGTTCTAGGCATGCCATGCAAACGTACAACCTCCTTAAAGAACAAGTTAGCTACATGTAATGCATCATCAGTCTTATGACATACTATGAAATGTGCCATCTTAGAGAACCTATCAACAACAACAAAGATAGAATCCTTTCCAGTCCTAGTTCTAGGCAAACCTGTTAGTTTAGTGAAGAACTTGGTGAGATTAAGCAAGAACAAGAGAGAGAGAGGGAGAGTAAACGAGAGAGAGAGAGAGTAGGAAAGGATTCTTTCTCCTTATTAATTAATTTAGAAACTATACAACATGTTTTATAGACAAGGAGACAAGAAGAATATAATTAATCTATTCTGGTCTGATTTCAAATTCAAATTCGAAACTGGATGAGTTCCCACTCTATGTAGTTGAGGCATGTAGTTGATGCATGTAGTCGACTATATCAGCTCCCATGTAGTTGAGGCATGTAGTTGATGCATGTAGTCGACTATATCAGCTCCCATGTAGTTGAGGCATGTAGTTGATGCATGTAGTCAACTATGTCACTTGCCTATGTACACATATGTCTTCTCTTTATCTACACTCAGGTCAATACTCCCCCTCAAGCTTGACCATGTGAAACAAGTCAAGCTTGGAAGGACCATGACAAACATCCCTCATTAAAACCTTAGTATGCAAAACCCAATTGGGACAAAAACACACTAAGGAAAGAGTAGAGTTTTCATAGTCAGGGAAGTAGCTTTTGAGTGAGATCAATAAGCCCAAGCTTTGAGTATATGAACTCACACACCTTGGAGCTTGCAGCCTTGGTGAATATATCTGCAAGCTGATCCTCACTTCTCGTGTAGCAAGGTAGGATCACTCCTTGTAACACCATTTCTCTAACTTTGTGGCAGTCCACCTCAATGTGTTTGGTCCTCTCATGGAACACTGAGTTTGAGGCTATGTGGATGGCGGCTTGGTTATCACAATGCATTGTGATAGGAGCAGTGACTTCTATGCCCAAGTCCTTCAGTAGCTTCTTTATCCATACTAGCTCATTAGTCAGTTTTCTCATGGCTCTATATTCAGCTTCAGCACTTGAACATGACACCACCTTTTGCTTCTTGCTTTTCCATGTGACCAGATTGCCTCCAATGAAGGTGCAGTAGCCTGTTGTTGATTTTCTATCATTCCTATCTCCTGCCCAATCTGCATCACAGTAACCAACCACTTCTGTGTTGCCATTGCAACCCATCCATACACCTTGGCCTGGAGCTCCACTAAGGTATCTGAGAATTCTCTCCACCATTTTCCAATGATGGACCTTTGGGACTTGCATATGCTGGCTTACCTGGTTCACAGCAAAGCAAATATCAGGTCTAGTAATGGTTAAGTATATTAACTTACCCACTAGTCGCCTATATTGCTTTGGATCATCACAAGGAGTGTTCTCATACTCCCCCTCACGCAATATCTTATATCCATCTTCTAGTGGAGTCTTGGCTGGTTTCTCTCCAAGCATCCCTGCATCATTTAACAAATCAAGTGTGTACTTTCTTTGGGACAAGAAGAGCCCCTCTTTAGATCGGCATACTTCAATACCAAGAAAGTACTTTAGCTCACCAAGATCCTTAATATCAAATACAGATTTTAGAAACCCTTTAGTGTCCTGTATACCTTCTTTGTCACTTCCTGTGATGATGATATCATCAACATACACAAGGATGACTACTATACCTTGTTGGCTGGTGAGTGTGAACAAGGTATGATCAGATTCTGATCGGTTGAATCCCCTTCCATTCAAGGTGGTACTGAGTTTGTGATACCAGGCTCTTGGTGATTGTTTAAGTCCATAGATTGCCTTCTTGAGTCTCCACACATTTCCCGGCTTCACCATATGCTCTAGACCCGGTGGTGGCTTCATATAAACCTCATCTTCCAGCTCTCCTTGTAGGAAGGCATTCTTGACATCCATTTGCCACAAATCCCACTCCAAGTTAACTGCAAGAGATAGTAGAATTCTAATGGTGTGGAGCTTTGCTACTGGTGCGAAGGTATCCAAGTAATCTTCTCCATATGTTTGAGTGAATCCTCTTGCAACCAGCCTGGTCTTCTTTCTCTCCGGCTTTCCATTTGCTAGATACTTGATTGTGTGTATTAGCCTACTTGTGACTGCCTTCTTGCCTTTGGGGAGCTCAGTCTCAAACCAAGTATTATTCTTGATCATAGCTCCCATTTCATCACCAATGGACTCTCTCCATTCATCATTGGCCATAGCTTCTTCATAGGTCTTTGGAATCCATTCCTCATCTAGATTGCTTATAAACACTTGATGCTCCACTGGATATTGGGCTAAGGAGCATATGGCTTGAATAGGATGAGCTACAGCATTAGCATTGAAGTACACTCTTGTATTCTTCCAGTGCTCCGGACCATACTTGATCCTCGTGCTCCTTCTCAATGGTTGTATCTCTTGTACTATCTCCTCATGCTCCTGACCAGAGTTTCCTTGTTCTCCAGTCTCACTATCAGCCAATTCCTCATTATTTCCATCTTGGTCATGTATTTCAGAACCAGCTTCAACTGGTTCTTGTTGATTCCCCCCTTCATGATCAAGATGGGAGTTATCTAGGACTGGTTCAGTAGCTTGTGACACTGATTCTGATTCTGGAACTCTTGTACTTGGCTGATTATTGCCAAGACTCTCAAGGATGATTCTCAGATTGGTAGAACGGTCGGAGACTGTATTTGAGAGGTCCTTGAGACTTTCCCAACTTTTCTCACCATAGTATCCCTTGGACTCAATAAATTTGACATCCCTTGATACCATCACTCTTCTAGTCTCAGGTACAAAGCACTTGTAACCCTTCTGGCTGGAGGAGTATCCAATGAACATTGCCTTGACACTCTTAGGTTCTAATTTGTTTCTGAGTTCTCCTGGAATCAACACAAAACAAGAACACCCAAATACCCGTAGATGATCAATAGAGGGTTTTGGCATTTCGGTTGTAGTATACTTTGATGACATCCTAGTGTATAGCAAGAACCTAGAAGAGCATTTAGATCATCTTAAGGCTGTCTTGAGTGTTCTAAGAAATGAGAAGCTTTATGCCAACCTCAAGAAGTGCACCTTTTGCACAGATAACTTGGTTTTCCTAGGCTTTGTTGTGAGTGCAGATGGAGTTAAGGTTGATGAAGAGAAGATCAAGGCAATCAAGGAATGGCCGAGTCTAACCTCAGTAGGAGAAGTGAGGAGCTTCCATGGACTTGTCGGCTTCTATAGGAGATTTGTCAAGGACTTTAGCACCATTGCAGCTCCCTTAACTGAAGTTATCAAGAAGGATGTTGGGTTCAAGTGGGGAGAAGCACAAGAGAAGGCTTTCCAGAGCCTAAAAGAGAAGCTTACTCAATCACCTCTTCTTATGCTTCCTGACTTTGCTAAAACCTTTGAAATAGAATGTGATGCATCAGGAATTGGTATTGGTGCCGTGTTGATGCAGGATAGGAAACCCATTGCACACTTCAGTGAGAAGCTTGGCGGAGCCACACTCAACTATGCAACCTATGACAAAGAGCTCTATGCCTTGGTGAGGGCATTACAAACGTGGCAACATTACTTGTGGCCCAAAGAGTTTGTCATCCACACTGATCATGAGTCCCTCAAGTATCTAAAAGGGCAGAGTAAGCTTAGCAAGAGACACGCAAGGTGGGTTGAATTCATTGAGACCTTCCCATACGTGATCAAGTATAAACAAGGTAAGGAGAATGTAGTTGCTGATGCACTATCTCGGAGGTATGTTCTCTTGACCACTCTAGATGCTAAGTTACTTGGATTTGAGCAGATAAAAGATATGTATGATACTGATCATGATTTCAAGGAAGCTTATGCTTCATGTGCAAAGTTTGCCTCAGGGCATTACTTTAGAAAGGAAGGTTACTTATTCTTTGACAATAGATTGTGTGTGCCTAATTGCTCTTTGAGAGACCTTTTTGTCAGGGAATCCCATGGGGGCAGTCTAATGGGACACTTTGGGATTGCCAAGACCTTAAAAGTTTTACAGGATCACTTCTATTGGCCGCACATGAAGAGAGATGTGGAGAGGATATGTGGAAGGTGTGCTACTTGCAAGCATGCCAAGTCCCAAGTTCAAAACCAGGGTTTGTATACTCCTTTACCTATTCCACACCATCCCTGGAATGACATTTCTATGGATTTCATTGTTGGTTTGCCTAGAACTAGGACTGGAAAGGATTCTATCTTTGTTGTTGTTGATAGGTTCTCTAAGATGGCACATTTCATAGCATGTCATAAGACTGATGATGCATTACATGTAGCTAACTTGTTCTTTAAGGAGGTTGTACGTTTGCATGGCATGCCTAGAACCATAGTTTCTGATAGGGACACTAAGTTTCTTAGTTACTTTTGGAAGACACTTTGGTCTAAGTTAGGCACTAAGCTATTGTTCTCTACTACATGTCATCCACAAACTGATGGGCAAACTGAGGTAGTTAATAGGACATTAGGAACACTCCTGCGTGCATTCATTAGAAAGAACTTGAGAACATGGGAAGAATACTTGCCACATTGTGAATTTGCATACAATCATGCTATGCATTCTGCTTCTAAGTATTCTCCATTTGAAATTGTTTATGGGTTCAATCCCACCTCTCCTTTGGATCTAATGCCTTTACCTGAGTGTGAAAGGACAAGTCTAGATGGCAAGAAGAAAGCCGAGTTGGTTCAACAGATTCATGAGAAGGCTAGACTAAACATTGAGCAGAAGACCAAGCTGTATGAGAAGCAAGCAAACAAGGGGAGACGTGTGAGGACCTTTGAAGTTGGTGACCAAGTTTGGTTACACCTAAGGAAGGATAGGTTCCCCAACGAGAGGAAGTCCAAACTGATGCCAAGGGTTGATGGACCCTTTGAGATCATCCACAAGATCAATGACAATGCCTACAAGCTTGATCTCCAAGGTAAGTACGATGTATCAAATAGCTTCAATGTCACTGACTTGGCTCCTTTTGTTGTAGATGGACCTGATTTGAGGACAAATCCTTTTCAAGAGGGAGGGGATGATGTGATCATGGACCGGATCACTAAGGAGGACAATGAGGAGAGTTTAGATGAGCAACATGAAGCCACAATGCATCAACCATTTGATGAGGATGCTCTAACCATTCCTGAAGGTCCCATGACTCGTTCCAGAGTCAAGAAGCTTAAGGAGAATGTTGTTGGATTACTCACTTCACATCCACAACAAGAAGGTCTTGGACAAGGTTTGATCCGAGATGTCTTGATCACCATTCAAGCCATCTCTACACCAAACTGAGATAGTGTCTAGGCAGACATGGGGTGCGTGCTCTTTTCCTTGCTTTTGGTTTTGTCCCACGAGGTTTTCCAGGAGGAAGGTTTTTAACGAGGCCACAACTTGTCTACAAATCACCTAAGTACTATACTCGGTCCAAGCCTATTAGAAGTTGCATTTCATTTCATTTTAACTTATAAACTATAGTTTGCTTTCTTTCCTTTTTTGGTTCATTGTCGAAAACCCTAGAGGCATGTCTCTGGTTTTCTTATTTAAAGGGTTCTCCACACCCTTATGTAATCATCCAATCTTTTCTATACAAGTTTATTCATCTTTGCGTCTCTCTCTCTCTCTAAAAGAAGTGTGCCGAGTCTGGTGTGTCATATCCAGAGCCTAAGGGTGTCTAGTTTGGTGTGTAATATCCAAACCATTCATCTAGGAGTATCAAGAGATCATCCATCCCTCTTGTGTCACCATCCAATCCACACGCCTTGAAGGACTTGAGTCTTTGATTCGTTCTTGCAAGGATTATCCATTCCCATCAACCAAAGAGCATCCTAGGGACGCATCACCATTCCTTCTACGAGTTGTGAGGTATTGATCCCACCAACTCAAAGCATAGTCATAGAACTCAGTGGCAGCAATTTGAATCTTCTTGTGGTTGGTGTATTGCTTGCACTGGAAGACTAGCTCAATCTTCTTCTCCCACTCAAGATAGGCATCCGGATCAGCCTTGCCATGGAATGGGGGTATTTTGATCTTCAAACCAGCAAGATCATCTCCTTGGTTCATTCTTCTCTCATGGGCACGCCTAGGTCTTCTTGAGGATGAGCTAAGGTGATCATACTCTTCATCAGTCTCCTCATAACCATCATGCTCTTGGCGAGTGGTTTGGCGATTTGCTTGGTGTGCGGCTTGTGGTCTCTCTTCTCTCCTAGTCTCTTGGTTTGGTAAGTGACTAGTGGCTCTCCTTATGTCTTCTCTTAACTCTCTTCTGATGTCACTGAGGCTGGTTCTCATCATCTCGGTCATGGTGGCTACCATACTTTGGTTAAGTTGCTCGGTCATAGCTTCCATGAGGAGTTTGTTTCTCCTGACGAGTTCAGCCTCTTCCTCAGACTCGGACACCATTGTACCTGCTTAAAGACAAACAAGAAAACCAGTAAAGAGTTCTAGGGAAGAAGACAAGCAAAAAGGAAAAGAAAAACAAGCAAAAAGGAAAAGCAAACAATCGTACAATGCAAGACAAAGTGAAAAGGAAATCGACTAAGTAAAAAGGAATGAGTTCATGCAAAAAGGAAAAACTTCTAAACCTTTTCCTAATCACTTCTAAGGTTTCCTAGCAACCTAACAAGCTTACTTTACTCGTGTTCTAGGTGATAAACAACTTAGACACAAGAACAAGATGATCGACAAAGAAGATGCATGCGGCTAGGGTTACTCTCTCTCTAGGGCTTCCGAAAAAACCAAAAAAGGAAAGTCTAAGAATGCTTGTCTAATCTATTATGAATCTCGAGCAGCCCTAAACAAGGTAGTCTAATGCTTATTCAAGATGTTATGGATGCTACACGGATGCAAGAATCAAAAGCAAACAAGAAATCAAACAAGAAACAAAAGCAAAGAGAGAAAGCGAGTACTTCCCAACCAAAGTTGCTCTGATACCACTTGATGCGTCCCTAGGATGCTCTTTGGTTGATGGGAATGGATAATCCTTGCAAGAACGAATCAAAAGACTCAAGTCCTTCAAGGCGTGTGGATTGGATGGTGACACAAGAGGGATGAATGATCTCTTGATACTCCTAGATGAATGGTTTGGATATTACACACCAAACTAAACACCCTTAGGCTCTGGATATGACACACCAGACTCGGCACACTTCTTTTAGAGAGAGAGAGAGCCGCAAAGATGAATAACTTGTATAGAAAAGATTGGATGATTACATAAGGGTGTAGAGAACCCTTTAAATAGGAAAACCAGAGACATGCCTCTAGGGTTTTCGACAATGAACCAAAAAAGGAAAGAAAGCAAACTATAGTTTATAAGTTAAAATGAAATGAAGTGCAACTTCTAATAGGCTTGGACCGAGTATAGTACTTAGGTGATTTGTAGACAAGTTGTGGCCTCGTTAAAAACCTTCCTCCTGGAAAACCTCGTGGGACAAAACCAAAAGCAAGGAAAAGAGCACGCACCCCATGTCTGCCTAGACACTATCTCAGTTTGGTGTAGAGATGGCTTGAATGGTGATCAAGACATCTCGGATCAAACCTTGTCCAAGACCTTCTTGTTGTGGATGTGAAGTGAGTAATCCAACAACATTCTCCTTAAGCTTCTTGACTCTGGAACGAGTCATGGGACCTTCAGGAATGGTTAGAGCATCCTCATCAAATGGTTGATGCATTGTGGCTTCATGTTGCTCATCTAAACTCTCCTCATTGTCCTCCTTAGTGATCCGGTCCATGATCACATCAGATTAATTCTGGTTTGATTAGAATCAAGAAGAAATTGCCAAATCTCCAAACAGGGTAAACTGGAACCACTTTGGTTAAAAGTGGGATAACTTCTTCATAATAACTCCTATGATCTTGATTCAACTTCAGGCTGATTCGAAACTGATTTATGAGTCCAAATCAAGATTATTACATCGTGATTCATTCTGGTTTTATTTGTATCAAGAAGAAATTGCCAAATCTCCAAACAGGGTAAACTGGAATCACTTCGGTTAAAAGTGAAATAACATCTTCATCATAACTCCAATGATATTGATTCAAATTCAGGGTGATTATCCACTAATTTTTGAGTCCAAATAAAGCTTCTTTTTTCATCTTGATTCATTCTGGTTTGATTAGAATCAAGAAGAAATTGCCAAATCTCCAAACAGGGTAAACTAGAGTCACTTCGGTTTAAAGTGGGATAACTTCTTCATCATAACTCCTATGATCTTGATTCAACTTCAGGGTGATTCTACACTGATTTATGAGTCCAAATCAAGCTTCTTACATCGTGATTCATTCTGGTTTTATTAGTATCAAGAAGAAATTGCCAACTCTCCAAACAGGGCAAACTCGAATCACTTCGGTTAAATTCATCATAACTCCAATGATATTGATTCAACTTCAGGGTGATTCTAAACTGATTTATGAGTCCAAATCAAGATTCTTACATCGTGAATCATTCTGGTTTTATTTGTATCAAGAAGAAATTGCCAAATCTCCAAACAGGGTAAACTAGAATCACTTCGGTTAAAAGTGGGATAACTTCTTCATCATAACTCCAATGATATTGATTCTACACTGATTAATGAGTCCAAATAAAACTTCTTACATCGTGAGTCATTCTGGTTTTATTAGTATCAAGAATAAATTGCCAAATCTCCAAACAGAGTAAACTAGAGTCACTTCGGTAAATAGTGGGAAAACATCTTCATCATAACTCCTATGATCTTGATTCAACTTCAGGATGATTCTACACTGATTTATGAGTCCAAATCAAGATTCTTACATCTTGATTCATTCTGGTTTGATTAGAATCAAGAAGAAATTGCCAAATCTCCAAACAGGGTAAACTGGAACCACTTTGGTTAAAAGTGGGATAACTTCTTCATAATAACTCCTATGATCTTGATTCAACTTCAGGCTGATTCGAAACTGATTTATGAGTCCAAATCAAGATTATTACATCGTGATTCATTCTGGTTTTATTTGTATCAAGAAGAAATTGCCAAATCTCCAAACAGGGTAAACTAGAATCACTTCGGTTAAAAGTGGAATAACATCTTAATCATAACTCCTATGATATTGATTCAAATTCAGGGTGATTATCCACTGATTTATGAGTCCATATCATGATTCTTACATCGTGATTCATTCTGGTTTTATTAGTATCAAGAATAAATTGCCAAATCTCCAAACAGGGTAAACTGGAGTCACTTCAGTAAAAGTTGGGATAACATCTTCATCATAACTCCTATTATCTTGATTCAACTTCAGGGTGATTCTACACTGATTTATGAGTCCATATAAAGATTCTTACATCTTGATTCATTATGGTTTTATTAGTATCAAGAAGAAATTGCCAACTCTCTAAACAGGGCAAACTAGAATCACTTCGGTTAAAAGTGTGATAACTTCTTCATCATAACTCCAATGATACTGATTCAACTTCAAGGTGATTATCCACTGATTTATGAGTCAAAGTAAAGCTTCTTACATCTTCATACATTCTGTTTTGATTAGAATCAAGAAGAAATTGCCAAATCTCCAACAGGGTAAACTGGAGTCACTTCGGTTAAAAGTGGGATAACTTCTTCATCACTAAGGTCCTATGTAATCTTGATTCAATATCGATGGGTGATTCTAACTTAGTTATTCAGGTGCCAAATCATGCTTGCTTTACATCGTGATTCCGTTCTGCGTTTTGATATGTATTAAGAAGAAATTGCCAAATCTCCAAACAGGGTAAACTAGAATCACTTTCGGTTAAAAGTGGGATAACTTATTCATCATAACTCCAATGATATTGATTCAACTCCAGGGTGATTCTACACTGATTAATGAGTCCAAATCAAGCTTCTTACATCGTGATTCATTTCTGGTTTTATTAGTATCAAGAATAAATTGCCAACTCTCCAAAAAGGGTAAACTGGAGTCACTTCGGTAAAAGTGGGAAAACATCTTCATCATAACTCCTATGATCTTGATTCAACTTGATGCGGTCACTAGGATGCTCTTTGGTTGATGGAATGGATAGATCCTTGCAAGAACGAATCAGAGACTCAAGTCCTTTCAAGGCGTGTGGATTTGAATGGTGACACAAGAGGGATGGATGATCTCTTGATACTCCTAGATGAATAAACTTGGTATGACACACCTTAAAATTAGCAACCCTTAGGTCTTCTGGAATATTTACACACCAGAAACTCGACACCTTCTAGAGAGAGAGAGCCGA
>CAJHQQ010004711.1:0-24545 GCA_905132885.1 Moricandia moricandioides | reverse complement strand
AGCATCCTATGAGGAAGCAATCAAGGATAAGGAATGGAAGGAATCAGTAGGAGCTGAGGCTGATGCAATGGTTAAGAATGACACTTGGTATGAGAGTGACTGCCCAAGAGGGAAGAAGGCAGTGTCTAGTAGGTGGATCTTCACAATTAAGTACCTAGCAAATGGGAAGGTGGATAGAAAGAAGACCAGATTGGTTTGCTAGAGGATTTACTCAGACTTATGGTGAAGATTAACCTAGACACTTTTGCTCCCAGTTGCAAAGCTTCACACCATCAGGATAGTAATTATCAGTGGCAGTGAACTTTGGAATGGGATCTTTGGTAAATGGATGTAAAGAATGCATTCCTTCAAGGAGAACTTGAAGATGAAGTCTACATGTATCCTCCACCTGGTTTGGAACATTTGTGAAGAAAGGAAACGTTCTAAGGGTTGAGGAAAGCTATATATGGTCTTAAGCAGTCACCAAGAGCATGGTACAACAAACTCAGCACCACCTTGAATGGGAGAGGCTTCAAAAGGTCTGAAACTCTGACCCACACCCTCTTCACTCTCATTACATCTCAGGTATAGTTTGTCCTCCTAGTATATGTTGATGATATCATCATTACTGGAGTGACAAGGCAGGTATACATCTACTAAAGACTATCTAAAATCTGTCTTTGAAATTAAAGATTGGGGGAGATGAAATACTTTCTTGGAATTGAGTTATGTAGGTCTAAGGAAGGTTTATTTCTGTCCCAAAGAAAGTATACACTTGATCTTTTGAAAGATGCAGGGATGTATGGAGGGAAGACATCTAGAACTCCTCTTGAAGATGGATATAAAGTGCCACGTGAGGGGGAGATTGAAGATAGTCCACCATTTCAAGATTCCAAGCTTTACAGAAAGCTTGTTGGTAAGTTAATTTACTTACCATAACAAGACCTGATATATGCTTTGCTGTGAATCAGGTGAGTCAACATATGCAAGCCCCAAAGGAGCATCACTGGAACATGGTGAAGAGATTGCTCATGTACCTGAATGGATCAATCAACCAAGGAGTTTGGATGGGTTGCAACAAGAGTACTGAAGTGGTAGGGTACTGTGATGCTGATTGGGCTGGGGATAGGATGGATAGGAAGTCCACAACCGGTTATTGCACATTCATTGGAGGGAATCTGGTCACTTGGAAGAAGCAAGAAGCAAAAGGTGGTGTCATGCTCAAGCGCAGAAGCTGAATATAGAGCCATGCTGAAGCTGACAAATGAGTTAGTTTGGATGAAGGGCATACTGAAGCACTTGGGGGTTGATCAAGACACGCCTATGACCATGCATTGTGACAACCAAGCTGCCATCCACATTGCCTCCAACTCGGTGTTCCATGAAAGAACAAAGCACATTGAAGTGGATTGCCACAAGGTGAGGCAAATGATTGTATCCGGGGACATCTTACCTTGCTACACAAGGAGTGAGGATCAACTGGCTGATGTGTTTACCAAGGCAGCCAGACAGAAGACCATTGAGTCCATTCACACGAGGTTAGGACTCATTGATCTCACCAGAAGGAGCTGAGCCCCTTTGTCATGAGGTCTTTACTCTTTTCCTTGTCAAGGTTTTATCCCTAAGGAGGGTTTTCTTTGATAAGGTTTTTAATGAGGAAGATCTCATGGCATCCAAGCTTGACTGATTCCCATAGTCAAGCTTGAGGGGGAGTGTTGAATAAGCTGATTAATGATAGAGGAAGCATAGAGGATTTGGGAGGATTTGAGTTTGGGGTGTCCGTACAATTGGCCGTACAATGGCCGTACACCCAAACTTACCTTGAAGATGAAGTTACCCGGGGAAGAGGTTAATCGACCAAGAGTTACCTTGATCACTTACCACGCGGGAAGCTTGACCAAAAGGATAAGAGAGGCGCGTCTCTGACAGGCTGGCTCATGGCTGGAAGAGCATCTGGTCAAGATCCCTTTGTCATCAAACGTGTGGAGCTTCTGGTCCAAGCATTTCAAATAGACGCTCCTCCCCGGCTTGACCACACATGCTTTTGGTCTTTGTTAACGTTGAAACCTTATCCTAATCTCCTCTATATATTGTAAAGCTTGCTTATCATTAATCATAACGAGTATTTCAGTCTCTCTCTCTTGTTTATCTCTCTACACTCTCTCATGGTTTCTCTTAAGTCTACCCGGATCTCTCTTCATTTTCTTGTCTAAGTCTCTCTATTCTCTCGATCCTTCACTCTTTCTTCTGTTTATACTCAAGTTTCTCTCAAGATTTCACAAGGCAAGTAAAACTAATCTATACATCACTCCCCAACAAGTTTTAAAATCATTAGAATGCAAAACACAGGTGCTACTAATGATCTTTAAGGAAGGTGTATTGACAGGTTATGAGGAGCAAGAACTTCCCCCAGCTATAGTTCAGCTAATTGAGAAGTACCAAGACTTATTTCCAGAAGAGATACCCACTGGTTTGCCACCTATTAGGGGAATAGAACACCAGATAGATCTCATCCCAGGGGCTCCATTACCAAACCGGCCAGCCTATAGAGTAAATCCTGAAGAGGCCAAAGAACTAGAAAAGCAAGTGCAGGACTTGATGGACAAGGGATACATCCGGGAGAGTCTAAGTCCTTGTGCAGTTCCTGTACTCTTAGTACCAAAGAAAGATGGGACTTGGAGGATGTGTGTTGACTGCCGTGCCATCAACAACATAACCATCAAGTATAGGCACCCAATACCAAGGCTTGATGACATGTTAGATTGATGCGTCCCTAGGATGCTCTTTGGTTGATGGGAATGGATAGATCCTTGCAAGAACGAATCAGAGACTCAAGTCCTTCAAGGCATGTGGATTGAATGGTGACACAAGAGGGATGGATGATCTCTTGATACTCCTAGATGAATAACTTGGATATGACACACCAAATTAGACACCCTTAGGTCTCTGGATATTACACACCAGAACTCGACACCTTCTAGAGAGAGAGAGCCGACAAGAATGAAGGTAACTTGTTTATTAAAAGACTGGATGATTACAAGAGGGTGTTGAGACCTCTTTAAATAAGAAACCAGAGACATGCCTCTAGGGTTTCGACATTGAACCAAAAAAGGAAAGAAATAAAACTATAGTCTAAGTTTAACATAAGTTCAGAATGAAATAAAAATGGAACTTCATGTAGTCTTGGACCGAGATAGGACTTAGGTGATGTGTAGACAAGTTGTGGCCTCGTTAAAAACCTCCCTCCTGGAAAACCTCGTGGGACAAAACCAAAAGCAAGGAAAAGAGCACACACCCCATGTCTTGCCTAGACACTAACTCAGCTTGATGTAGAGATGGCTTGAATGGTGATCAAGACATCTCGGATCAGACCTTGTCCAAGACTTTGTTGTTGTGGATGTGAAGTGAGTAATCCAACAACATTCTCCTTAAGCTTTTTGACTCTGGAACGAGTCATGGGACCTTTAGGAATGGCTAGAGCATCATCACCAAGTTGTTGATGCAATGTGGCTTCATGTGGCTCATCTAGACTCTCCTTGTTCTCCTTAGTGATCCGGTCCATGATCACATCAAATGCACTCTTAAATGTTGCATCCTCAAGCTCCTCAGGTTCAGGTTCATGCTTCCATTCTTTGGTGCTTTCCATGATCACATCATCCCCTCCCTCTTCAAAAAGATTTGTCCTCAAATCTGTTTTACCTACAATAGAGGGTGAAGATATGAGTGGAAAAGAGTAAAACTCGTTTAAATGATCAAACAAGTTTCAGATCAAACTGAGTATGCAATCTGTTTTTAGTAAGCAAACTGAAAGAGAAGAAGTATTTCTGATTAATTCTTTTTTTCTTGTTACATTCTTAACTCTTTTACAACTTAATTATATAGATAAAACTACAGGTAAAACCAGTTGCCAAAACCATGGGCTAATGATGAAAACCAGAGGTGCATTCTGAGCAGAAAATATCTAGCCACTGTTTTTGACTTTCTTGACCTGCTTGCTTGCTTGCATGCTATCTGAGTGTTGGGCCACGTCCTGGGCTTCATTCTCTTCAGTCTCTTTACTCCTTTCTTGGTTACAGCCCAATGGATCACTCAGCTTTCTCCTCTTGGACTCATTCTCCTTCTCAGCTCTACAGCCCAATATCAGTGAAGAGGTGTGTGCTTGCTCTCTTTCAACATTCCCCCTCAAGATTGGCTGGTGGAGATCTAATAAGCCGATCTTGTGATGAAGAGCATCACACACCTTTGATGAAGTTGCCTTAGTAAAGATGTCAGCAACCTGATCAGAGCTCTTCACATAAGATGGAATGATCATACCTTCCTGAACCTTTTCTCTGATATAGTGACAGTCCACTTCAATATGCTTTGTTCTTTCATGGAATACTGAATTAGATGCAATGTGGATTGCCGCTTGATTATCACAGTGTAAGACAATCGGTTGAGATGATTCAACTCCAAGATCTTTAAGCAGATGCTTCAGCCAGACAAGTTCTCCAGTGATGCTTGCCATTGCTCTATATTCAGCTTCAGCACTTGATCTTGAGATTACCTTCTGTTTTTTGCTCTTCCAGGTTACTAGATTGCCTCCTATAAAAGTACAATAGCCTGTTGTCGACTTTCTGTCATTCCTATCTCCTGCCCAGTCAGCATCACAATAGCCAACAATATCAGTATTTGAGTTGCATCCCATCCAAATACCTTTGCCAGGTGTGCCTTTGATGTATCTCAAGATCCTTTCCACCATTCTCCAATGATGTCTTCTTGGAGCATGCATATGTTGACTGACTTGATTCACTGCAAAGCATAGGTCAGGTCTAGTGATGGTGAGATAGATCAGCTTTCCTACCATTCTCTGATATTGCTTCTCATCAGCAGCTGGTTCCCCCTCAGGCTCATCTTTATAGTTCTCTTCAATGGGAGTTTTACATGGCTTAGACCCCAACTTTCCTGTCTCTGATAAAAGGTCTAAGGCATACTTTCTTTGGGAGAGAAACAAACCAGTATCAATCTTGCATACTTCAATCCCAAGAAAGTATTTTAGTTCCCCCAGATCCTTGATATCAAAAGTTCCCTTTAGAAGCTCTTTAGTGTGTTTAACACCATCTATATCATCACCAGTTATGATTATATCATCAACATAGATCAATACCACCACCATACCTTTGTCTCCTTTGATTGTGAATAAGGTATGATCCGCCTCAGATCTTTTAAAACCATCTTCAATCAAGCAACTACTTAACCTTTGGTACCATGCTCTAGGAGATTGTTTGAGTCCATAAATCGCCTTCTTGAGCTTACAAACTTTGGTGTTGTCAGCTGTATCATGAAAGCCTTCAGGAGGTTCCATGTATACTTCTTCTTCTAAATCTCCTTGCAAGAAGGCATTCTTCACATCCATTTGCCATAGATCCCATGATAGATTGGTAGCTATGGACAATAGAACTCTTACTGAATGTAGCTTGGCAACTGGGGCAAATGTCTCCTTATAATCTTCTCCATATTTCTGAGTAAATCCCTTAGCAACAAGTCTTGCTTTGTACCTCTCAATCTCTCCTAAGCTTGTGTATTTGATAGTATACACCCATCGGCAGCCTACAACCTTCTTGTTGCTTGGTAGGTTCACCATGTCCCACGTCCCATTCTTGAGCATAGATGCAATCTCCTCCTTCATTGCATTGACCCAAACATCACTCATACACGCTTCTTCATAAGTTGTAGGGATTCTGTGCTGATCAATCTTAGACAGGAAAGCTTGATGTGTGCTTGGAAGATGAGCCACAGAACAATAACCTTGAATTGGATGAGCAATAGCATGGCTGTTGTAGTAAACCCTAGTGTTCCTCCAATTCTCAGGGCCATGTCTTATTCTTTCACTTCTTCTTAAAGGTTGTGAAGCTGGTTTCGTTTTCTGACTCAGCCTCCTCAGAATCTTCAATAACTACATCTTCTATTGAGGCAGAGCTTGATTCATCCAAATCTTGTAATTCCCCCTTGTTGACATATTAAAACCTTTGTAGTGAAAACGCCCTTTGGGATAGGGTAAACCAACACAAGGAAAAAGAGTGGTATGTTTTCATGGGCTGAGGTGGATCATGATCTGGATAAGTCTATGAGTCTTCTTAACATTGGTGTTGATTTAACTCACATTGATTTCTTTAGTGCTTGGGCGCCCTTGGGTAAAGATGTGCTCAAATTATGATCTTGCACTTCTGGTAATATCTCGGTTGGTTTTCTTGGGCAACGGTAGAATGATCTTCTGGCTCCACATGCTAGCCTTACTTTATGACAATCCACTTCAATATGACTTGTTCTTTCATGGAAGCAGCCGAGTTCTGATGCTTATGGTGTATAGCAGCCTAGATATCAGCATTAAGATGATAGTGATAAGGAGTAGATGGTTTCACAATGCCCAAGTCTAGAACGTAGATTCCTGATCCAGATGAGCCTCACTTGTCAGCTTCGCTCATTGGCCCTATATTGCTACTATCAGCACTTGAGAACATGACACCTTTTAGGGGCTCAAACAAACCTTTTTTATGATTTCCGGTTAATGCTTACTGGTGCTCATTCCGAGGATACCCTAAAGTTGCTCCTAAATGATGTGCAATAGGCCTGAATGTGGACCTCCTATCGTCATTTCTATCACCTATCTCTAGGCTTTTGGCAGCCCAATCGAGTGCATCAGCGAGTAGGCTCCTACAATACTCTCTGCTCTTATTGTCTCTGCATTTCCAATCCATGACTCTTATGACTTTACAATCAGGGGGGAGCTTCTTCTCTCCAGTAGTTCTATTAAGACGCCTAGTCTCACTACATGTCTTCATAAATGAGTGAAATTCTATTAAGGAGCGTGGGCATATGTTGTAAACACCCAATAGATATCTGGTCTCACTGGCAAAGGACAGATATCTGGCCGTGTAATGGTAAGGTAGATCAACTTCGCCAACGCATTCTCCTTAACTAGCTTGGCAATCCTCAATATGGCTCATCTTCAACTCCCCTCACGAGCAAAATTTGTATCATCTTCCAGGGGAGTTTTGGCTATTTCTTCCTCCAAGAGTACTGCCGTCATTCACAGATCAGTGTGTACTTCTTTTGGGATAGATGGAGACCCCTCTTTAGAGCGGGCATATCTCAATCCGCTAGGAAGTAACTTTACTCTCCCACATCTTTGATATGCAAATGTAGATTTGAGGAAAGACTTAGATGTAGTAGATGATACCTTCCTGTTGTTTCCAGTGTACAGTGATATATATTAATATAACGTCATCACATAGATGAGGATAACCACGATCCCTTCTTGCTGTGAGGTGAAGCAGTGTATGGTCTGCCTCTGACTTCCTGAACACTCTCCCATTCAAGGTGGTGCTTAGTTTGTGATACGAAGCTCTAGGAAGATTTCTGTTTTAGCAAACTCGATTGGCACATTCTTGAGTCCTTAGGCACATTATCGTCCTGGGGCTTCTGAACAGTTATTTCTCTAAAATTACAGTTACCAGGTCGGATAGGATTGATTCATGGACCGCATACTATGAACTGTCATCCTTAAGCATACTCTTCCTTAGGTATTTGGTAATTATGGGCACATTACTTGACTATTCCACATATTATCCCAGAGATCACATATTTTGGACTCAATGTTCACTGGCTATGAGACAAATATTGATCCCTTATTGTGTGTAACTTTTGGCATTCCTAAGGAACGCGATGGCAGTTAGAAGAGTCAATCAAACTCATGATAACGATTCATTACTTCCTATGGTATATGTAGAGAAAGTAGAAACTTCATATTGCACTGAATAAACAAGCAATAGTCATACTGGAGAGTCATGTACTTTCCACTTTGGGCCTGTGCTGTGCATAAGCGACATCCATTGAGGGCTAGAGTACTTGATGGTGCGAATTAAGCTAATACCATCTGCATTGTATCGTTTTCTTGCCTTTGAGTAATGTCCAGATTCATGAGACCAAGTATCAATTTGTCTATATTCCGCTTAAGTACTTACAAGCACCACAACGAACACTCTCCCACCAACCCTCCACTTTTCAAGTGGCCCCTCCCCTGTGTACTCTAGCACCATATTGGGCTTCTTTCATAGGATCCTTGGTTCATACTATTCCTTGACTCAAGTTGACACGACCATAAGGAGTGCAACTACATACTATGTTTCTTTTTTCTAAAGTCACTCGAGAGGATAACAATAAGCCGCCTTAAAGAACAATGTTGGCTTGATAGTGGATGAGCAAGTCTCGCTATAAGTTCAAAAACCCTATCGTCCAGAAGATATTAACGGGTTATCTCTGGTGTTGATTCCCATTGATGTATTACACAGCTGGAATCTTCTTTCTCACACTTCTCTGGGAGCGTGCATCTTCTCCAGATTCTCTTAACTGTTTGTTATGGCTGTATGTGTTTGCTCACATGCACCAGTCTATAGGGGCCGGTTCCACTGGCCTCTTCATTCTAGATCTTCAACTAAGAACGTGTTCAGACTCTGCCTCATGTATTCGGGTCTACCAGAACTGGACAATCGGAGTTTCGATTTGGCAGATGTGCACAACATTTCGTTGACAACTTGGTCATGTAACATCAGTCGACGGCTCTAATGTTGTTTCGTACGTCAATGGTAATCTCGAGTACGTCAATGATGCAACTCGGATATTCCTCTCAAATGCTCCAAAAGCTCCACAGTTATCTCCATATATCTCAAACGTACCTGGACCATGTAACGACCTTCAAAAACATAACCTAGACACACATAACAGACCCATAAAAAGAGTCTATAACATATTCCTCTCCAAATACTCCAAAAGCTCCCAAGATATCTTCCATATATCTCTAAAACGTACCATGAACCTGTAAAGACCTCAAAACATCAGCCTAGCAACACATAATGACCCTAAACAAGAGTCTATAAACATTGGTCTAAAACTGGTAATAATACGGCTTATATCACTTACCTTGTCGAGTTGGTCGGGAATAACTCTTGTGGGGTCGATCAGTTTCATCGTTAGGTCGTGGTTCCATCCTTAGCTCCATTTCGAATGCCCGTGGGTCGATACGGTAGACAACATGGTTGGACTGGTTTGATGGGGAAACCTCGGTTGGGTCGAGCTGTACAACATGATCGCCATCCATGCCTGGATCCATGTACTGAGGCGCATCATTCCCCTCCTCTTCAAAAGGATTTGTCCAAAAATTTGGAATATCTGCAAGAAAGGAAGAACGATCAGAAACATTGAAACTAGATGATATGTCGTACTTACCTTGCATGTCAAGCTGATAGGCATTGTCACTGATTTTTCTGATGATCAGAAATGGCCCATCAATGTGCGGCATGATATTAGACTTCCTCTCTTCTGGGAATCTTTCCTTCCTCAAGTTTATCCAAACAAGATCACCTTCCTCAAAAACGACTTTGTTCCTTTTCTTGTTTGCCTTTATCTCAAAGATCTTTGTTTTGGCCTCAATGTTGGCACGAACCTTCTCATGCAGCTTCTGAATGGATTCCGCCTTCTTTTCCCATCTTTACTAAACTTTCACTCAAAGGAAAAGGAAAATGATTAAGTATATACATAGGGTTGAAACCATAAACAATCTCAAATGGAGAAAAACTTGGTAACAGAATGCACGAATGATTGTATGCAAATTGTACATGTGGCAAATATTCTTCTCAAAGTCTAAGGTTTTTCTTATTCAAGGACCTAAGCGAAGCTGATAAATTCCGGTTCACAACCTCAGTTTGACCATCGGTTTGGGGGTGACAAGTGGTGGAGAATAACATCTTGGTTCCTATCTTAGACCACATTTTTTCCAAAAGTAGCTAAGGAACTCATCATCTGTATCAGACCACAATCGTCCTAGGCATGCCATGCAACCTAACAACATCTCTAAAGAATAGTTCTGCAACATGCACATCCTCATCCGTTTGGTGACAAGGAATAAAATGAGCCACTTTAGAAAATCTATCTACCACCACAAAGATAGAATCTCTACCAGCCTTAGATCTAGGCAATCCTAGCACAAAATAATTAGAAATGTCACCCAAAGATGATATGGAATGGGTAATGTTGATTACAAACCATGGTTTTGTGCCTTGGACTTGGCTTTCTTGCAAACCACACAGAGGCCGCATATCCTTTCCACGTCTTTCATCAGGCTCGACCAGTGGAAATGCTCATGAACCACCTTGTGGGTCTTCTTGATTCTGAAATGTCCCATCAAGCCACCTCCATGTGCTTCCCTGAAAAATAACTCTCTCAAAGAATATTGGGGCATACAAAGACGGTTATCAAAGAATAAAAAAGCAGACATTTGGTAATATTTCCCATAAGCGGCCTTAGAAAATTGTATGAAAATCTCTTTGAAATCATTGTCAGTTGCATACAAGTCCTTAATGAATTCAAATCCAAGCAATTTATTTTCAAGAGATGAAAGAAGAACATACCCCCTTGACAAGGCATCAACCACCACGTTTTCCTTACCTTTTTGTATTTGATGACATAAGGAAAGGTCTCAATGAATTCAACCCAACGTGAGTGCCTTTTGTTCAAGTTCTACTGGCACTTGAGGTGCTTCAAAGATTGGTGATCAGTGTGAATCACGAACTCCTTCGGCCAGAGATAATGCTGCCATGTTTGGAGAGCCTCACCAAAGCGTATAGCTCTTGGTCATAAGTGGGGTAATTGAGTGTGGCTCCTCCCAACTTCTCACTAAAGTAGGCAATGGGCATCTTTTCCTGCATCAACACAACACCAGTACCCACATCTGAGGCATCACATTCAATTTCAAAGGTTTTAGAGAAATCAGGAAGGGTAAGCAAAGGAGCTTAAGTTAACTTCCCTTTAAGTATCTGAAAAGCATCATCTTGAGTTTTTTTCCACTTGAACCCAACATTATTTTTAATCACTTCTGTGAATGGAGTGGCTATTGTGCTAAAGTTCTGGAAAAACCTCTAGTAGAACCTAGCTAGAACAGAAAAGCTCCTTACCTCTCCGACGGTCTTTTGACTAGGCCAATCACGAATGGCCTTGATCTTTTCTTCGTCACCCAGAACCTACAATAAAGCCTAAGAAAACCACGTGATTTGTTCCAAAAGAGCAATTCTTAAGATTTGTAAACAACCTCTCTTTCCTAAGAACTTCTAGAACAACTTTCAAAGGCAGCTTATGATCATCAAGACTCTTGCTATAGATAAGAATATCATCAAAGTAGACAACACCAATAAAGAACCGCAAGATATGATTCATAAAACGCATGAATGTGATATGAGCATTAGTAAGGCCAAAAGGCATTACAAGCTATTTATACAATCCTAGCTTAGTTTTGAATGCAGTTTTCCACTCATCACCTTCTTTCATGAAAATTTGGTGATAGCCACTTTTCAAATCTATCTTAGAGAAAACAAAGGAACCATGCAATTCATATAGCATGTCATCAATGTCAGGGATTGGATGCATACACTTTACCGTAATGTTGTTGATGGCACGGCAGTCAACACACATGTGCCAAGAACCATCCTTCTTAGGTACAAGGAGAACAGGAATGACACATGGACTAAGGCTTTCCCTGATGTAGCGTTTCTCAAGAAGCTCTCCAATCTTCTTTTGAAGTTCCTTTGTTTCCACCGGGTTGGTTCGATAAGCTGGACGGTTTGGAAGAGATGCACCCGGAAACCAATTGGCAATGAGTGAAGAGATGCACCCGAAGTCAGTCTGGTGTTCTATGCCTCTCACTGGTGGCAATCCCTTAGGGTTCTCATCTGGAAAGACATCTGAAAATTCCTCCAAGACATCTATCAAATCACTCCAAAGCTCCAGTGCAAGGTAAGAAGAAGCCATCAGTGTTTCTTTATATACAAGAAAAAGAAATGGTTGTTGAGAGTACAAAGATTTCCTTACCTGACTTTCCTTGATAAAGAAGTATGAATTCTTAGGAGACACCTCAGGTTCTGCTGGTTTAGGTTCTTTGTCTCGGATCTTCTTCAACTGGATCTGGTCTTGATGGTCCTACTATGGAGTTAATGGAACCATAGTGATCTTCTTTCCTTTATGATCAAAGGAATGTCAGTTGGTGTAACCATCATGCACTGCTTTCTTATCGAATTGCCAAGGTCGTACTAGAAGGATGTGGCATGCGTACATGGGAAGGACATTGCAAAGGACATCATCTTCATATCAGACAATAGTAAGAGGAACCGTGACTTTCTCCTTCATGTACTGCTCACCATCTTCATTCAACCATTCCAATCTAAAAGGTCGAGGAGGTGGTCTAGTCTCAAGTCCAAGTTTCCTAACAAGAGTGTTACTAGCAACGTTAGTAAAACTGCCAGCATCAATAATCAAAGAACAAACCTTATTTGTAACCAAACATCTACAGTGAAAAAGATTCTCCCTTTGTTCTCGATCATTGGTCTTAGACTGAATGCTCAATGATATCCTAGTGACAATAAGTGGACCTTGAGCTGCATAGTCAAAGTGCTTGTATTCCTCATCAAAGATTGGAAGTCGATCATCGTCCAATGGTCTCCTAGTGACTAGGAGTGATCTTGATGTGGGTAATCAAATGGCTCTCCTCCTCATTGAAGATTGGACTGATATCTTCCTTGTCCTCCTTCTTGTACTCAGACTCTACTTCACCATTCTCTAAGAGAATCATCACCTTTTGATTCGGACACTTGTTGGCATATTTTCCAAGACCTTGAAATCTAAAGCACTGAATGTCTCTTGCCCTGATGATTGTCTCTACTGCCTTTCCTCTGTCAAAACGAGCAGGAGCATCATTCTTAAAAGCAGAATTTGATCGGGCTGAAGACTTACCTTTTTGTTGATAACTTGGTTTTGAAGCAAAGGATAGTTTTAGAGAGACTCCTCCTCTTGACTTGATGTTCTATCAGAACTGCTTTGTGCAACATATGCTCCACGCTTTCAATTCATTAAGCTCCTTTCTTTTCTGAATTTCCCGGTTGAGGCCTGCAAGGAACCCGACCATGGAGCTTCCAAGGTCTCATCTACATCCTCCTTGATCATTAAGATTTCCATATCCTGGAAATAGTCCTACTGGATCAAGCGTATGAGTTTCTGGTGGAGATCTCTGTGGTAGTGGATCGGCACGAACCGTTTCCTCATCAAGAGAGTGAGCTCGTCCCATGAAGCTATTGTTCTTCCACCTGTCCTTCTCCTGTGAGTCACAACTTGATCATACCAGTTAATAGCATAGACAGTAAACTCATTTGCTGCTAACCTAACCTTCTTGAGTTCAGAAAAGTTTTGAAATTCAAAAACTAACTCAACTTTTCTTTCCCATTCAAGATAAGCATCCAGATCATTTTTGCCATCAAAGGTTAGAATCTTAAGTTTTAAACCACCTTAACCATCATCAATTCGTTCGTTTCTCCTAGCAAAAGTATTAACATCACCTTGATCTCGGTCTATATGACCTCTTCTTGGTCGGTTGATGGATTGGTCATCGTACTCAATGAACTCCTCCTCTTCGATTTCTTCATCAGACGGGTTCGTTATCCTTGGTTACTCTCTCCTTGATGTGGTTCTAGGAAGAGTTTGTTGGCTAGCCTGAATCTCATCAAACCTCTAGTGTAGCTGTTCTAGACCTGCATTCATAAGATTTAGTCATAGAATCATTCAATGCCCTCATTTGCAAGTTAGATAACATTGCAACATAATTTTTCTGGACAGTCTGTTTCTCCTTCACTATCCATGGTTTTCTGAAAATACTCAACACAAAAGATTAGCAGATAAAAATAATCCTCGCACACTCAAGTGTTTCTTCTCACCCACTCAGTGTTTCTCTCGGAATTTAGATGGTCACTCTAGAGTTTTCTCTCAAAGTTCTAAGAGAACCAATCTAATCAACCCAATGGAGTTTCCAAGCAACAAGGGAAGAAAATAGATAGAAAGATAAGAGAATTCTTTTTTGTGAAATCTGTATTAACCACTCTAATGCTGGATTTCTCCTCAGCCAGCATGATTTCTCTTCCACCACCTTGCCAAAAAATCAGATCTTCTCTTTCTACTTCTCTTTAAAAAAAAAAATAGAAATGTCAAAGGTAATGAGATGGCCCGGATTTGAGATAGAAAGAAGAAGAAATGTTTAGAAATGGAAGATGAGAAGATGATTAGATAAGTACCGGTTAAATGGCTCTGATACCACTTTGATACGCCCTAAACTGAAGGATCACTCAGCCATACTTAGTTGGATATGATCTAACGAGATGCATAATGCAGGATGCAATCAAGGAGAAATAATGGATCGAAGGATCACACAGCAGTTGCGGAAGGCTGCTGATATTCCTAACTCCAATTGTTGCTAGATATGACGCACTAGTCCAACAAAGAGGAGGCTGTTTACTTGGATATTACGCACCAAGAAACAAAGAGATGTTATAGACAAAGAACAAAGAGATAAAATCAAAGAGAAAGGAAAAATTGGTTGTCTTTTTATGAGATGTGTTTACATATTTATAGAAGCAAGGTCAAAGAAAGACTTAAAGGTTTGTGGAAAAACACATCTAGGAAAACAACAAAGACTAGAAATTAAAAGATAGTGAGAACTACTCGTTTCATGCGGACTGGTCAAGGTAACACTTCACCTACTGTCCAGGTTCATCCGTACCATTCTGGTCCATGGTGGTAAGGATCAAGACATGAGCTGTTCGATCCGTACGGTATGTCGAGTGTTCCATATGAACGAACTGAGCTTCCACATGAGCCAAGTCTTCAGAAAGCTTAAGGATCCTTGCCTAGAGAAATGTCCGAGAGGCAAGTCCATCAGTGGATCAAACACTGAATCAAAGGCATCAGTTTGGTCGTCGGGACATGCGGTACGAACCAAAAGAGCCAAAAGGGAGAAGCTTCGGTCGTCTTCGGATTCTTCTTGTCCGAAGTGGATTTTGGCTCGACCATCAGTCTTAGCTTGTCGAGTTGGTCGGGAAAAATATTGTGGCGGTCAGTTTCATCATCAGGTCGTGGTTCCATCCTTAACTCCATTCCAGACGCATGCGGGTCGATACAATAGACAGCACGGTCGACATGGTCAACATGACCGCCATCATGGCCCGGATCCATGTACTGAGGCGCATCAGCCTTGGTCGAGATCGTACATCTAACCACCATCACCCGAGCAAGGCAACTACTGGAACCACCATGTGCTTTAGGTTTATTTTTGGTTGTTTGCTAAATCAATCATAACACATAAACCGTGCAGTTTTTTTGTGAATACAAGGCCACCATTGTGTTTGTGACGCCGAGATGAGTCCGGAGAAGGAATCCCAACCGGAGAGCCACTGTCAGGCACCGTCAAGCGTGACCAGAAGCCCCACGCGTAAATTTCACAGGCAACGCAGCTTACTGGAGTCGCCGCGCGTGCTGTTCGCCAGAGCGTCAATTCACCACCGGGAAACTGCTGCTGTATCTCCACCGTGCCTTTGTCACCGCCGGTAATTTTTAAGTAAGCCGCCGCCACTTTTGTCTCCACCGACGACTGGTCTCCGATGACTGACTGACTCGTTGGTGATTCGGCGACACAGCTGAGTCGACTCAGCGAATTTATTCGTTGACTGGTCAACCAGCCGGTTTAGTTAATTGATTAGCTTTTAAATTGATTTGGTTCGATTAGGGTTGAACCGGTTTGGTTATTGGAATTAATTAAGGTTAACCGGTTGTCAATTGAAATCGAATTCGTTTAAGGAAAACCGGTTGGGTTAATTTGATTTCAATTTGGTCTAGGATTGAGCGGATTGGGTCAGAGTTGACCGGGTTGACCATTGACCAGCAAATTGACTTTTTGTTGACTTTGAACAGACTGTCGATTCTCTGTTTTAAACCGTTCGGAGGGCATTCTGACTCGATGTTTTACCATGATTTCAGATTTGGAGTCTGTTTGAGCAGCTGGAGTTCATAGCTACTACTTTCCACATTTCTAGGGTTAGGGCTAAACCGTTCAATCCTGCACTAGTGTAGAATTACTTCAATGTTAGTTTAGATTTCAAAACATGATCCTTATGTTTGTTTTGAGTCTTTCTTGATAGTTAGGAAATTCTTTGAAAACTAGAAATAGGGGTCTAGAGGATTCAACTTTGGTTGGATTATGTGATGTAAGTGATGATATATATATATATATATAGTTACGAGTAGGGACTATGTGAAGAGAGCGGGGGTTCAGAGAGATCTAAACTAGTGACTCATATGAGAGTGGGGGTTCGTAGACATCCAAGCTAGCGACGCATATTGGAGGGGGCTCATAGACATTTGGGCTAGCGATGTATATTTTGTCGGGTGTGGTTCAAAGACGTTTGCATTTTGACACATAGTGGTTAAGGACGGGGGTCCGGAGATGTCTGGACTAGCGACACATATAATGATATTGTATATTCGTATGAGGAGAATGCAGGGTGTATGGATTAGCTATGTACCATCAGCACATTTATGCTTTGTGTGATGCGCTAGGCATCATGGTTGTTTATGTTGCAGCTAAACTTCCATTGTGAGAGTTTTATTTACTTAGTTAGTGGTTTTCGTATCTAGCATCCCATACCTCACTGAGTGACTCGCTTGTTACTCACTCCTCCTTTCCCTCTTTCAGGTCAGACTGACGAGCATGAGTGGCTAATATCGGATTGGTTCTTTTGAGCGTCTTATTTATTTCTTTTTCTAGATTTATGAATTTATGTTTTTATCGACATTGTCAGGAGTATATTTATTTGTTGGATATATGGTGTTGAGTTTGACTTTTGAAAAGTAATAAATAGAGATTTTAATTGATTTTAATTAATTATATATTTTGGGAAATACCGATGTTACACTCTCTTTTGGACTTCGTGTTTTTTGGCTCATGAGTCAATATTGCACATGGTTTTATTTTACATTGGTTTTTTTTATCAACCTTTATTTATATTAGAGCGTATGTCTCTGGCGCGGCACAGATGGTGCAAACATCATCCGTACGATGAGATTTTTTTAATCAATTTAAATTTATGAATTAAATTGTTGAAAAGTTACAAATATTGTGTATATAATTCATTTACTTGCATCAACATTTTCTCTTGCTTTGAAACTTCCTTAGTTTTTTTGAAACGACATGTTTGTAACAAACATCATTATGTCTATGTTCTTGAAAAGAGAAGTGTAAGCGAACTGATTATGCACTTAACACTTTCAACTTCTGACCTTTTAGAATGTGAGTGCGTGTACATGAACTTCAGATTCTTTTTACATTTGCAATGTTTCATCTTACAACAAAACATCATAAGCAGCATATTCAACATTTGATGTGCGCATAGAAGATTAATAAACCTTGTGTATTCTCTTAAGTTCTCAGACCCATTCTTAACATGTAAAACCTCCATTAGTGTGCCAGAAAAAATTCAAATCTTTCACACAAATTACCAATGCGTTTTTGGTGGGAAAATGTGGTTTTGTTTTTTTAACGGGAAAATGTGTTTTACAATTTTGGAGGGAAAATATGTTTTTCCATTTTTGGCGGGAAAATGCAATTTCACGATTTTGGCGAGAAATGTGTTTACGAGTTTTAGCGGGAAATGCATTTTTTTGGGGTGGAAAAACATTTTTCTGTGATCTTGGTGGAAAAATACATTTTGTGGTTTTGGCAGGAAATTACGTTTTTATATTTCAGTGGAAAAATACGGTTTTTTGTTTTTTTGTGAGTGACAAAATGGGAAAAGGGGTTTATTTCAACACAAACTTTACGCGTCGTGCATTTTCCTTCACGGAATTTATACTAGTGCGTATTTCATCATTAATTTTTTTTTAAAAAAATCAAAAATCCTATATGAACTCTCAAAATTGTGCGTTTTGTGTGTTTTGGCAGGAAAATTTGTTTTGCTTGTTTTGGTGGAAAAATGTGCTTTTGCTTTTTGGTGGAAATGTGATTTTACGGGTTTTAGCGGAAAAAATGCATTTTTGCGGATTTCGGCGGGAAAATGTGTTTTGTGTTTTTACGGGAAAATATGTTTTATGTTTTTGGCGGGAAAATACGGTTTTGTGTTTTTTGACGGGAAAATGTGTTTTTACAATTTTGGAGGGAAAATGTGTTTTTCCCATTTTTGGCGGGAAAATGCATTTTCACGATTTTGGCGAGAAATGTGTTTACGAGTTTTAGCGGGAAATGCATTTTTTTGGTGGAGAAAACATTTTTTTGTGATCTTGGTGGAAAAATACATTTTGTGGTTTTGGCGGGAAAATATGTTTTTATATTTCAGTGGAAAAATACGGTTTTCAGGTTTTTGTGAGTGACAAAATGGGAAAAGGGTCTATTTCAATACTAACTTTACGCGTCCTGCCTTTTCCTTCACGGACTTTATACTAATGCGTATTTCATCATGAACTTTAAAAAAAAAAAATCCTATATGAACTCTCAAAAGTGTGCCTATTGTCATGAATCATGTGATGTGGATGCAATAACCATAAGGAGGATTAGACGAAGGCAATAACCGGATCCGACCAAGACTAAAATTGGGCCAGAGAGAGAAAAGGAAATGTTCTTAAACCTAATGTACTCTCATTTTCTTTTTCCATGTTTATCTAGGAATTGTTATCTTTCCATTTATGTTAATGACGGTCTATTGTAATCCCTATATAAAGGGAACCTCCATCGATTGATATGAATAAGAATCACAAGTTCCCCCATTACTTTTATAACACGTTATCAGCACGATACGTCTCTCATAAACCCTAAGCTAAAACTTGAAACTCATAAACCCTAATACTCAGCCGTCAAGAACAAAAAGCTAGTCACCGGAAACCACCATCAAACTTCATCTCCCTCATCGATTCAATCTCTCTCTTTCTACCGCAAACCCCTACACACCCGATACAAAGCTCACCCGGCTGATCACCATCCGCGATACACAGCTACACCCGAGCAACCCGATACACATCCAGCACCTGATACACACCGATTCACCACCCAATAGGCTCCAGGACCCACGACCAGTCCGTACGCGACCCGTGACCAATCTCGGTGGACCGTTCAACCCTACTTGAGGTTAAAGGTAATCCGATCAAAACCTAATTTATAAATTGATTATAGAAGTTTGCTAGGTTGCTGGATAGTTTAGGGAATCTCATCCTGATCACATAGGGTACAAATCCATTGATTGAATTGTTTGATTGGTTTATAGTCTGATTGCAAATCACATAGAAACCGGGTGCTAGGTTGTTAATCAAAGAAACCTTAATTTTAAATTCAATCAGATTTGCTAGGTTGTCAATTGAACCCTAAACCCTAAATCGGCTGTTAAACCCTAATTATAAAACCGAATTTTATTGATTGTCTCGATTGCTTGTTTGATTGATTGATCACCTAGAAACTGCTTGTTAGGATTGTTAAAAGAAACCATTGATTGTTTTTTGATTGAACCGACCACATGGTCTTCAACATGAACCGATTTTCATAACTAATTAGGTTGTTAGATTGAATCGATCATATAACCTTGTTAGGTTGATAGATTGCATTGCATCATTCTTGTACTGGCCGAATGGCAATGCATCATACCCATAAGCGATTATTGTTCAATGAACCACTATTGTCTTGATTGCAATTGAACTTAGAAACCCTTATGATAGGCTTATAAAATCTGAATTCTAAACTCATGATCATATGATTTCAGATGTCGAAAATAAATAACTTGGAATATGCGGCCCTTAATCTCTCTGGAGATAATTACCTCCAATGGCCGCTTGATACCAAGATCATCCTAAAGTCTAAAGAACTCGGTGAAAGTATAATAGATGACAATAATGTCAGTGATAAAGATAGATACCAAGCCATACTTATAATAACGCATCACTTGGCTGAGAGTCTCAAGGATCAGTACTTGACTATCGAAAATCCTCTTGAGCTTTAGACAGAGCTGAAAAGCAGATATGATCACCAAAGAACGGTGATCTTACCTAGAGCTCATTATGATTGGAGAAACCTAAGGATCCAGGACTATAAGTCTGTGGACGAGTACAATTCTGCACTGTTAAGATCGTTTCAAAATTGAAACTGTGTGGAGAAACGGTTACGGATAAGGATATGCTTGAGAAAACCTTCTCCACGTTCCACACAAGCAATGTGTTGCTTCAAAAACAATATCGTGAGAAAGTCTTCACCACTTATGCTGATCTTATATCTTTTTCTCTCCTTGCAGAGGAGAACAATGAATTGCTAATGAGAAACAGTGAAATGAGACCTCCAGGATCCACACCATTACATGAGGCACACACGGCTACTAATACTGATAAAGAGGCAAACCACGTCCATGCTAATAGCCAACACGGTCGAGGCCATGGTAGATGGCCAGGACGTGGCTGCGGTCGAGGCTTTTATGGCCGCGGACGAGGTAGCCCGTACGGTCGAGACAATGGCTGAGATAGAGTCCAAATTAACTCGTATGGTCGAGGAAATGGACGAGGACGAGGGAATTCTTTCAAACCCTCACAACCGACCAAATCAGTGTGCCATAGGTGTGGCATGAGCAGTCATTGGACAAAGATTTGCAGGGACTCCCAAGCATCTATGTGATCTCTATCAAGAGAATTTAAAAGGAAAGAATCCTGAAGCTCATATGACGATCCAAGAGGATGAAAATGACTTTGATCATGAAAAGGGTGACTTATTAGAATATGAGACTTCAGATTGTCTTAAAAATGATAAATGATTTCGACATTTGTAATCTTTGCTTATTTTATTTGATTTGGTGATTTCCATTTCTATGTTATCATTTATATGTTCTATGATTGTCATTTCTGTTTTTACTTAATGAATGATATTATCTACTGGTCTATATCAAACTAAAGTCAGTATGATTGAGGCCAATGTGACATTTAATAAAACAGCCATCGAAAATTTCACTTTATGGCATGACCGGCTTGGCCATCCCGGTTCAAACATGATGCGTAAGCTGATATCAAACACCAGAGGCCATACACTTAAAGAAAAACGAATCATCCCTAATCACCTAACATGTGCATCTTATTCACAGGGGAAACTAATCGTTAGGCCATCACCAGTTAAGGTGACAAAGGAAACTATAAACTTTCTGGAAAGAATTCAGGGCGACATATGTGGACCAATTCACCCACCTTGTGGGACATTTCGATATTTCATGGTCCTTATAGATGCATCGACCAGATGGTCACACGTATGCTTATTGTCGACCCGTAATTTAGCATTTGCAAGATTGCTCGCTCAGATAATAAGATTACGAGCTCATTTTCCAGATTTTCCTTTGAAGACTATACGTCTTGATAATGCTGGTGAATTCACATCTCAGGCGTTCAATGATTACTGTATGTCCATGGGGGTGACAGTGGAACACTCCGTGGCACATGTACATACACAGAACGGCTTAGCCGAATCATTTATAAAACGCATTTAGCTTATAGCCCAACCATTACTCATGAGGTCGAGGTTGCCGGTTTCGGCATGGGGACATGCGGTCCTCCATGCGGCCGAGCTCACACGCATCCGACCATCTAGTGATCATAAGTATTCCCCATCACAATTATTAACGGGTCAAGAGCCAGACATTTCCCATCTTAAAACATTTGGCTGTTCTGTTTATGTTCCAATTGCTCCACCACAGAGAACAAAGATGGGGATATATGTTGGATTTGATTCTCCCACAATTATAAAATACCTTGAGCCAACTACGGGTGATTTATTTAAGGCCATGTATGCGGATTGTCATTTCGATGAATCCGAACTTCCAACATTAGGGGGAGATCAAAAGCTGGTAAAGGAAATGAAAGAAATTTCATGGAATCAAACATCCATAACATGGCAAGATCCTCGGACTCAAGTGTGCGATCTTGAGGTCCAAAAAATAATTCATTTACAAAAGCTAGCTAATCAATTGCCAGATTCTTTTGCTGACCCAAACAGAGTGACTAAGTCACATATACCAGCTGTTAATGCACCAATAAAATTAGATGTCCAAATGGGGCACAGTCAAGTTGCTACTGAGTCTATGGCACGTCTCAAACGTGGTAGACCAATTGGTTCCAAAGATAAACAACCTCGGAAAAAGAAAGGTGCAACCGAGAATGGAACCCCATACATAGTCGGCCTTACCCGAGGCACGACCGAACTCGACCAGACGTCCTCAGACGTGGTCGATGAACCGACCCGACCGACCACGGTCGATGGTCCGGACAGAAAAGCCATGGTCGATGGTCCAGATGTACCGACCAATGATGCTCGGGACGCCTTGCATCATGGTACTGACGGTCCAGAGAACAATGAGATCTCAATAAACTATATAATGTCTGGAAAGAAATGGAATAGGAAAGATGTCGACATCAGTGATATATTTGCATATCAAGTAGCACTTGAACTGATGGATAATTAGGATCATGAACCACGTCTATATATGAACGCATGCAAAGAACATATTGGCTTAAGTGGAAAGAAGCCATAAACGTGGAGTTAATTTCTTTACAGAAAAGAGGTGTTTTTGGTCCAATAATCCGAACACCATTTGATGTCAAACCAGTTGGGTACAAATGGGTTTTTGTGAGAAAGAGAAATAAAAATGGCGAGGTCGTGAGATACAAAGCTCGACTCGTAGCACAAGGATTCACACAAAGACCAGGAATCGATTATGAGGAAACTTATTCCCTTGTGGTGGATGCAACTACTTTTAGATTCCTAATAAGTTTGGCCATAAGAGAAAATTTGGATTTACGGTTAATGGATGTTGTAACCGCATACTTATATGGACCACTGGATAATGACATCTACATGAGGATCCCAGAGGGTATAGAAATGAAAGATAAAGAAAGATCTTGAGATCAACACTGCATTAAACTAAACAAATCACTATATGGACTCAAACAATCTGGCCGGATGTGGTACAATAGATTGAGTGAGTACCTAGTGAAAGAAGGATACATAAATGATCCTATCAGTCCATGCATTTTCATAAAGAAATTTGATAACAAGGGCTTTGTCATTATAGCAGTGTATGTGGACGATTTAAACATCGTTGGAACCTCTGGTGAGATCGCCCAAACAGTCAAATATCTAAAGAAAGAATTCGAAATGAAAGACCTAGGCAAAACAAAATTCTGTTTGGGATTACAACTTGAGTATAGAAATGATGGAATCCTTGTGCATCAAATGGCATATACAGAAAAGATACTCAAGAGATTTAATATGGTCGAGTCTCACCCTTTGTTAAGCCCTATGGTCGTGAGATCTCTTGGCTCGGACACTGACCCATTTCGTCCTAAGATGGACGGTGAGGATGTCCTTGGTCCCGAAGTGTCATATCTCACTGCCATTGGTGCCTTAATATACTTGGCAACTCACACACGGCCTGACATATCTTTTGCCGTGAACCTCTTGTCCAGGTTTAGTTCTTGCCCGACCAAAAGGTACTGGGACGGGATTAAACATGTTCTGTGTTATTTAAAAGGAACAAAAGATTTAGTTTTTTTTTTACACTAACCATAACAAAGAATCTTTAGTTGGTTTTGCTGATGCAGGTTATCTATCTGATCCACACAATGCAAGGTCACAAACGGGCAATGTTTTCACGTATGGTGGTACGGCCATATCATGGCGTTCTATGAAGCAAACCATCTCGTCCACTTCTTCTAATCATGCCGAGATTTTGGCCATTCATGAGGCAAGCCGTGAGTGTGCTTGGTTGAGATCAATGACTCAACATATCCGAGATGACTGTGGGATGTCTGAAGATAAGGAGCCAACGGTGATATATGAAGACAATGCAGCATGTATTGTTCAGCTAAAAGATGGTTACATCAAAGGGGACATGACAAAGCATATCTTTCCCAAGTTTCTTCTTCACACACGAGTTGCAAAAGGCAAAGGAGGTTCAAGTGCATTCAAGTGAGAATTCAGCCGATCTATTCACTAAGGCATTACCGACTTCTACACTAAAGAAACTTATCCATCAAATTAGAATGCATAGGTTAAGAGATCTATAGTGGTGCATTCATCAGGGGGAGTAATACGGTTGTACTTTTTTCTTGACCATGGTTTTATCCCAAAAGGGTTTTACAGATTAGGTTTTAATGAGACAACATACCAAACGTATTACAAGATTTATATGGTTATAACATCCAAGGGGGAGTAATATGAATCATGTGATGTGGATGCAATAACCATAAGGAGAATTAGACCAAGGCAATAACCGGATCCGACCAAGACTAGAATTTGGCCAGAGAGAGAAAACGAAATGTTCTTAAACCTAATGTACTTGGTTTTCCTTTTCCATGTTTATCTAGGAATTGTGATCTTTCTATTTATGTTAATGACGGTCTATTGTAAGATCCCTATATAAAGGGAACCTCCATCGATTGATATGAATAAGAATCACAAGTTCCCCCCCCCCCCATTACTTTTATAACACCTATATATATGTTGACCGTCAATGATGTTAGTCAACCGTTAATTTATCAAAATGACGTCGTTTTGGCTATAACTAAAAAAATTAAGAAAACTGCAACTTCCAAGAATTGAACTCTGGCACCGGATACATAACACTAAGCATGTTAACCACTAGACTAATGTAATTTTA